>JAFVMD010000042.1:0-159769 GCA_023758005.1 Alternaria sp. BMP 0032
CTAACCCTAACCCTAACCCTAACCCTAACCCTAACCCTAACCCTAACCCTAACCCTAACCCTAACCCTAACCCTAACCCTACGGGCTACCCTAACCCTACCCTACCCTTACCCTATATCGCGGGCTGCACGGGGGTTTACTTAGCAGAAGCAGGGTTATACTGTAAGTAGCTTATAATATAATTATATTAGCTATTCTATAAGTACTCTATATAGTAGATAAATATAATAGTTTAGTACTAGTAATAAAAAGAATAAACTAGATAATAGTTAGAGACTAAGTAATAGTTTAATCTATAGTTAATACTACTAGTATAGATAGTATATATAGAAATCTACTATATATAAAATAGTAAAATAAAAATCTAAGTTACTAATACTACTAGAGTTAGTATATAAAATAACTAAAGTTTTTACTATAGATTAGAAGAAGTAAATAAAGTTATAGTTACTTTACTTCTTTTTTCTAATCTATTATTACTAATAGTTAAACTCTAAACTATATAAAACTAAAGCTTATTAGTACTATTAGTACCTATATAGCTATAAATACTTATTTAGATATATATTTTTAGACTTTTAATAGTTCTTTAGCTCTATACCTTTAAAGCTAACTTATACTTAATTCTAAGCTTACTTTTAACTATAGTAAGAAAACGTTTATAACTAGCTTATTTATATACTAGATTTAGAGTAAGTACTACTAAAAAAGTTATAGTAATACTTACTACTCTATATAAAGTAGTTAGAAAATATACTTATAGTAAAATTACTATATAGAGTTACTATACTAGATTTTAGTACTTTACTTTATAGTAATATTCTACTATAAGAACTAGAGCTTTATATAGTTAGTAAAACTACTTATATATAGTAGTAAAAGTATATATAAAATATAGTATATATAGTATAGATTTTATATAACTACTACTAATATCTTTTTACTATATATATAAAAGAAGTACTTTAAATTAATACTAGTAAAAAAAAAAGTATAAACTACTAAATTAGTTAGTACTTACTATAAAAGTAAAGTAATTAAAAAGTAGTTAAAAGTTTACTTATACTATAGTTAGTAAATATAGTAACTAAATAATATTTTATTTTAATAGCTTATACTTTATCTAGTAGATAGACTTAGTTACTTATAGTATATATATAAATATAAAAAAGTTAGAGTTAACTACTATAAGTTTATAGTATAATTAAGAAATATACTTAATATATATATATACTAGTATACTTATTTATAGTACTATAGTTAGTAAAATAATACTAGTACTTTTATAAAAACTACGTACTTATAAACTAGTATAGTAAATTAAATAATAAACTATTTAGTTAAACTATAATACTATACTTATTATAAAAAAGTCTTTATTATTACTTTTTTAAACTAGTAAAAGATAGTATAAAGTAAAAAAAGATAAAGTAGTATAAACTTTAGATATATTCTTTTAACTTTAATAAATAACTTTATACTTTAGTAAACTATAGTAAAAAAAATATATTATATAATATAAAAAAGAACTAAATTATAAGAATAGCTTTTTTTAACTAAAAATTTAAAACTAATACTATATATAATTTACTATACTAAACTTTTAAATTTTTATTATAATATAGTTAAGTAGTAAATAAAATAAACTATATCTTTTTTATTATATAGTTTTAGTATAGTAAGATTTTACTTTCTTTAAAATACTTTAATACTAGATTTTTAGTAGTTTAATAAAAAAGTACTAAAAAGTATTAACTAGAATAAAGCTTTTAAAGTTATTAGTACTTTTAAGCTTACTTAAAAACTTAGTATAATAAAAAACTTATATATATTTAGTTAAAGTTAAAAAAATAAAAAAAGTTTTTAGTTTTAGTATAACTATACTTATATAAAATAAAGTAATTAAAAACTCTAAATATAAAAAAAAAACTATATATAAATTTAAGTAGTTATAAGTAAAGTAAAATAAATAAACTTTTATACTTTACTTACTAAACTAAATAGTATAGTAGATATAGTAAAATATATATAACTAATAAGATTAGTTTAGTACTATTAAAAAAATAATTATAAAGTATTAATTTATTTATACTTAAGTTTTTATTTTATATTATATAATATTTTTTAGTAAAACTAAATAAAGTAAAATTAAAATAGTATATAGTAACTTTATTATACTTTTATATAAAGTTTAAAAGTATTAAACTTTATAGCTTAGTTTTAATTTTTAGAACTTTTAAAAAAATATATACTACTATATACTATAAAATAAAGTATTTAGAAAATATACTTATATTATAATTAAATACTATATTACTTAACTATATTATACTTATATTTTTATACTAGTATATTTAATAAAGTAATATAGTAACTTTATAACTATTACTTTATTATATTATTATTTTTTTTCTTTACTATAATACTATACTTAAATATAAAATAATACTTTTATTTACTAAAATTATAAAACTAACTTATAATAGCTTATAAAGTTAAAGTTAATAGTAGTTAAGTTAAAATAAATACTAAAGTAACTAAGTAAGCTTTTTATACTTTAAAGTTAACTTATAATATAAAACTAAAAGTAGTTATATAGAAGATAGATTCTTATATACCTAGGTCTACTTAACGCCGTCTCTTTGTAGTAGTAGAGTTCTAGAGTATCTAGAGTGTCTAGAGTAAGTTAGAATTTTTTAATACAAATAGATAGGTTTATAAAAAAAAGAACCTAGTAAGAATAGTAATAGAGTCTTAGAGCTTATAATTATATTTATAATTATAGTAAGGCACAAAAAGATAGAATAGCTTTAGAAGAGAGTAGATAGTAGCATTATATACATAACTACTAGTAGCCTACTATATCTCTCTATTGCGCGTATACCTAAAAGCGCAAGAAACTACGTAGTCTCTAACCTAGCTATTTCTCTAAATATAGCTCTTACCTACTAACTTATATTACGTTAGCTAGTAACTATTAGAATAGTCTTGTACAGCTTAAGTTTTAGGTCTAGAGGGGCTTCTTTATCTTTAGATAACACGTTCTTGTTCTAGCTGCTAAGCTTACTCTTAGAGCCTAACTTATACTTCTCTTCTAGAGAGGTAGAAGTATTAAATATAGAATCTATTTGCTTGCGAGAGTGCGTAGGCTAATAGAAGTAGGTAGTATAGACGTTCTAAACTACCTAGTTACCTCTAGCTAACTTAGCATAGAACTAGTTCTTATAGGCCTAGTAAGCACCTCTAAAGACCTTAACGCTAACCTTAACTTCTAGACTAGAATACTTAGCTACAAAGCGCAGGTCTTACGTAAGGTAAACTAACTAGAGTAAAGAATTATAGCTATAGTTAAGAAATTGCAGGTAGATATTAAGGTAAGAGCTAGTGCTAAAGTAATAGATAGCGTAATAGGCTAGGTTAACTAGAGCGCTCTCTGTAAAGCAGATACTAGCCTAATACTAATTAGAAGGGCCTGTTATAACTATGTTATGCTTAAGCTAGATATAAAAGGCACGTAGAAGATTAGTAAGGTTAGCTATATTATAGATATATAGTTAGCTATCTTTTAGAGTAAGAGTGTCTTAGACTTTAGTAAGAAAGATAACTACTATTTCTACCTAAGTATGTGTGTGCGCAAAGAGGTACTTACAAGATATATAGTTAGAGTCTAACGCAATAGAGTAAGCTAGAGCTAGAAGTAAAGGTAAGTTAAGAGTAACGTAACGTATTAGCTGTGTACACTATTAAATTGTAAACAGTTTAGCGCTCTAGCTATAGCAAATACAGTTCTTAACTAAGAGCTTTAATATAGTATCTATTATTAAGGCCTCTAGCACAGAATGCTGTTTCTACTTAAGAAGGGACTAGGCGTATTTGCAGGCTAACATTGCGTTATTAATCTTAGTAGCAAACAGAGCCTAAACTAGTAGATTATCTAAGAGAAGGTCTATAATCTTAAAATTAAGTTCGCTAGAGAGAGTCTTTAGGCTAGCGTAGATCTAGGTTAAGGTTAATATTATTAAAAGAGAGGAGAATACTATTTAGTAAAAGAAAAGAAAGAGAGAAGACAGAAGAAAGAATACGTAAATAGGTACTACGCTAGAGAAGCAAGCTTACTAGTAGGCACTAGTAGACGCTAGAGCCTTTATAGACACCTATTACGTAGCAAGCTAAGTTCTTTCTAGCACAAGTTTGTGTAACACCTATAGAGACGTACATAAGAGCAGCCTTAGACAGACTTAAACCTAAATTCTCTAACGTAAACTAGTAATATAGTATAATACAGAACTATAGGTCTATTTAAGGCTAGAGTATAGTAGTTAACGCTATACAAGAGAAGCGGACCTAGGTAGACCTAAGCGCTATTATTCTGCTCCCTCTATTTTAACTGTACATAAAGAGAAAAAGAATAAAATAGGTATAGTAATTAGAGTAAATAGGCTTAAGATTTCTTACGTAGTTTATACTAGCTATAGCGTATAGAGATAACGTCTATATTATAGATATAGTGTCTACTCTTATCTTATTCTCTCTGTAATAGTAACGTTCTATATAGCACTAAATTCTAGCTAAGTCTATAAACTAACTACTTTTCTCTAATTATAAATAGAAGAGAGTTATACTACGCGAAAGAGCATTAGCTAGTAAAGCCTTATTAAACTAGATAAACTTTAGAGTAATACATACTGTTCTAAGTAGCTTTATACTATAACTAAGTAGCTAACTATAGATAAAGAGTAGATAGAGCTAGTCTTTAACGCAAACAGTATAAGAGATAGTTAGATTATTAAAGATAGCACGTAGAAAGAGAATACAGAGACTAGTGCGTACTATAAAATGCTAGGCGTAGTTAGACACATCTAGCTAGTTAGAATTAATAGAGGGCGTAACTAGCTCTGCTACGTGCGCCTACTAAGCAATATAGCTCTAGAGAACTACCTTAATATAAATAGAAAGAGTAACTTTAAAAAAAAAGTAATAGAAGAGATAACTAAGAAAACAGCGTAAGAAGCCTATACTTACTACATTAGATAGGTTAAGAGCCTATATATTAAGTTCTACGCGAAGTTACTTATTGCGATAAACTATTAGTATAGTATAGATGTAGTAGTCTTAGATAATATTGCAATACAGACCTATTAGAGACAACACGCTCTAGCTAGTAAGTATAAAACTAAAAGAATAAAGAGAGACTAACTTAGAAGACAGGTGCACAGGTATATTAATGTAATAGTAATTAACGTAGCTGCTAGGCTTAAATATAATAGTTACCTTCTTATAAGCTGCCTAGGTAATAGAAGAAAAGCAACTAAAGCTCTAGGCAAGAAAATAGTAGTACCTAAACAGCACTAAGAATAATAGAGTAGTAGCATTAACTAGAGTCTACTCTACTTCTACTATAGTGCTAAATACTATAGTTACGCTAGCTACGCGCTACAGCCTATTAGTTATAGTCTAGTTTTAATCTAATATACGCGGATGCGTACCTTATTAGCTTCTATCTCTCTTATAGTAGCTAAAAAGTCTATATAGTAGTTCTTGTTATAGCGCTTAAACTAAATATTCTAGTAGATACCTATAGAAAGCAGAACGTACGTAAAGGTAGGCTCTGCCTTATAGAGGTTGTTAAAACTAGTAAAGTATATTTAACTAGCTATAGTGTCTCTAGTTAAAAGAAAAGAAAAGGCTAGTAGAGGTAGTGCTATAGAAAAAGAAAGTAGCAAGTTATTTACAAGATAGCACAACTACAAAGAAAAAGAAAAGAGAGAATAGAAGAAGTTAAGTAAGTAGATAACTATAAAAGTACGCTAGTAAGACACTAGCGCTAGTGCTAGCGTTAGCAAGATAGCGCTAGTGTTATAGTATATACAGACCTACTACGCTACTAGCTAGTAGTAAGAGTAGGTAATTACGCTTAGAACATTATGCAAAACATATACTAAGTAACTTTCTATATTTAACTTTTCTATCTTTCTAGACTAACTTAACAACAGTTACGTTCTATAGTGTACTAGAGCAGAGCAGACCTACAGCCTATTCTACGCTAGGTTACTATAGAATAGTCTAGACGCCTTAGTAAGTAGCAGCGCTAATAAAGTTAACTTTACTATACGCCTAAGTACCTACAAGCTCTCTACTCTTTAATCTAAAAGCGTTACCTATAGCAAGAAAGACGTCTAGGCTAGTAGTATACGCTAGGCAGCCTTAGCTAGTTTATAGGCTAGTGTAAGTTAAGTCTTTAGCTTTATAACTATAGCGGTTAGAAACGTAGGCAAGGCGTAATAGTCTAGTGCCTAGGTTATACCTAGCGCAATAATATACTAATACTTATAACAATAGTAGTTGCGTGCTATATTACTATAAGAAGTATTACGTATATATAACCTAGCTAGCTATAGCTAAATACCTATATTGCTTTTAAGAATAAGCTAGACACTATAAGTAGTAGAGTACTTAAGAGCACTATCTATAATAGCGTCTATACTACGTTAGAGAAAGATAATAAACGCAACGTTCTAGAAAAGCTTACTATAATAGTGTATAACTAAGTAGATTATCTTAGTAACGTGCAGAAGAGAGATATTAGTGTAAAGAAACTAGATTTATTTAGAGGTTGCTCTAGCTACTAGTATTAGAGTAGGTAGTAGAAAGTTATAGACTGCGTCTAGTCTAGCTATATTAATAAGGCTAGATTAGATAGAGCTAGTAAACTAAAGATTAGCTTTAGAAATATAGATATTCTTAATATTAACAAAGCTAGTATAGACCTAGTTATAATACTATTTATACTAAGCATTCTTATTAAGAGAGGCATGCGCTATTAGGTAGACCTAGTACCTAGCAGGTGCAGCTGTAATAAGCCTAGCTACTACTAGAACAGAATACTAACTAAGAGTAGTACTATTAACACTAACATCTATAGTAGAAATCTTACTATTCTAGAAAGAGTTAGCGAACTAACCTACTAGCTAATAGAGAAGACAAACTATAGCTACTTTAGATTAGTATACACGCTACGCAACACTACTAAAACTATTAATATTACTAAGAATAGAGCAAATAGAGCTAAACCTAGTAAAGATAGAGTTCTTAATATTCTAAGAAGTAAATAGTAGCTCTGTCTAAGAGTAGGTAGAATAGGCCTAGGTAGCAGTAGCTATTTTAGAGCTAAACAAGTAGATAAGAATAGAGATAGTTATAGAAGCTATAGCACTAGATCTAGGTAGAATAATAGAGAGTTAGAGTAATAGAGACAGTAGTAAGAAGAAGAAAGAAGGTTAAAGAATAGTAGAAAGTATAATTTTATGTCTGCTAGCGCGCTATAAGCTACTAGCGCTAGCTATATATAGCCTAGTATACAAAAAAGAGTTTATAGCAAAGCCTAGAGTAAAGATAGAATAAAAAAAAAGAGGCTAGTTCTATAGATACTAACTAACTACTCTATTCTATAAGTCTCTACTCTAAACACCTACTCTACTATTCTTATAGGCTTAGAGTATTATATAGACGTTCTATTCTACGTAATTACTACCTACTACCTTAGAATAGAACTAATCTCTAAATATCTAGTAGACGTAACTAGGCACCTTTACACTAACACGTAGTCTTAACTTTGTATACTTAGCAATAAACTAAAGGTTCTAGGTAATACAATCTAGGTTATGCGTGCTTGTTATACTATCTTTACTAGAAAACTAGATTTGCATGTTTAGCTCTAAGTTATAGATAAAATAGTAGATAGCGCAATAGGCTATACAATCTATAACTTTATTGTTAAATTAATGCTAGCTCTAGAATATAGTCTAATTAGCAATAGAAACTATACTCTATGTTACCTAAATATAAAAGTTAGACTAGAGTCTCTATAGTAACTTGCGTGTAAACGCTAGAGAGTTATACTAGAATAGTTATTAAATGCTCTCTACTTTAGCTAGAAACGCTATAGTAGTCTCTAGCTACAAGAAAGTATAGCAAAAGAAGTAGTTCTTAGACCTAGAGGTAGAATCTATAAATAGAGAATAAGCAAGTATACTATTAGACATAAGTTGCTGCTAATTCTAGGCAAACGCTGCTTTCTCTATAAGAACTTTAATAGTAAATAGCCTCTAACTCTATACTCTTTTTATACTATTTTCTACTTACTCTTATAAGTTAGAAACTCTAAAGAATAGCGCTCTAGCTAGATACTACTTCTAATAAATAAAGTGCTAGCACTTGTAAATCTCTTTGCGCTCTGTAATAGTAAAGGTAGTCTAGATTAGGTTACTACATACAAGGTAGTTTATAACCTAGTTCTAGAGTTTAGTAGGTAGCTTTTAAAAGCTCTAACACAACGCTAGAGTAGATAATAATATAATAATAGTAGAACTAGAAAGAATAACAAAAGAGAAAAGTAAGTAAGAAAAAAAAAGTAGTAAGAGTAAGACTAGAAAGACAAATTATACGCTACCTTTACGCTAGTAGATATATAAACTAATACTAGAGCAGGTAGTATTAGAGAGAAGAATAAAAATTACGTATTAGCTAAAGGTTACGCGTTTTATAGAAAAGAGAAAGATAGCCTAATAGATAGAGTTTAATTTTACTTAATGCTATATAAGATAAGAGAATAATACACTTACCTACCTCTCTCTATATATAGAAGATAGAATAAGTCTCTACGCTACTAGTAGCGCAGCGCTAGCTAAGGCGTAGAGAGTATAATAAAGGCCTATAGAGCTATATAGCTATAGAGAACTAGTAATAAGACGCTCTTACTAACGTTATAAGATAGAAAATAAAGTAAAGGCAGAATCTAAATAAAGAGATAATCTATTACAAGAACCTACTATAGAGTAGACTAGAGACTATCTATATACAGTACTTCTAAGTTATATATATAGAACCTATATCCACAAAAGCTAGCTACTACGCTCTATAGTAGGCTAGACCTAGATAGACCTAGGTCTATCTAAACCTGCTCTACTATAACATAATTACGCCTAGAATCTAAGATAGTATTAGAAGAGAGCGCGTATAACTAAACTACTCTAGCTAGTTATATATTTCTTTGTTAGATAAACCTAAGCTCTATTCTTCTTCTTAGATTAGATAGAATATAGACTATAGCATTATTATCTTTAGGCGCTAGAGGTGTAAGCTTAACCTACGCATTACTACTCTAGAGGTAGAATTACGTATAGATTGCGTTTACGTTTAGTTCTAGAACAGCGTATAAGGCCTAGCGTATCTTCTCTTTATTAAGCTGCTAGGTATACCTAAAGCTCTAGCTCTAATAGCACTGCACTAGAACTTAAGAGCGCAGCTCTTACTCTATATACAGAAATAGAAGACTTCTTAAAGAGTAACTAGGTACAAACTATATATAGACGCTAATAATACTAGCGTATTAGGTAGACCTCTAGAGATAGCATAGTTTAATAAGCTATTAGCGTGTCTAAGGTTAACTTAGATAGTCTACAGACTTATAGAAATTATATTCTATAATTACTATAAAATAAGAAAGTAGTAGTAGTATAGATCTATTAAAGCTAGGTAGATAAAGAAACGCTGTAAGTATAGAAGCTACTACTCTAAAGTAATAGTGTTATAGACACTATAGAATAATAGGCCTATATATCTTACCTAAGACAGCTTAGATGCTTGCAGTGTTAGTACTTTAGAATAGTAGAGTAATAAGTAAGTTAGGCGTGCAGTCTTAGCTGCCTAGCTACAAAATAAGGCTAGTAGTATAATTTATAGAGAAGATAGATTCTACACTCTCTATAGATATAGTATAGCGTAGAATCTAGTGCGCTAGCTTAGTAGAAAGTTAACCTAGGTTTTTATATATAATGCAGAGGCGCGCAGCACGCTCTCTAGTAACGTAGTACTCTAGGCGCTGTTACGCGTCTAGCTATAGCCTAGAACTAATAAAGTAATTAGTAGTGTCTAGGTCTCTATCTATTACCTTAAGATAGAACTAAGACACAAGAAGCTTATAATCTACTACAATCTAGGCTAGTAACTAACTATATTACTCTACTAGCTTATTAGATATAAAATAGGCTATAGAGGGAGAAAGAGGCGCGTAAACGCTAGCTATAGAAGAGAGAAGGTAGTACTAAAAGATTCGCTGCACGTACAGAAACACACTTAGACTTAGTAGAGAATATAGAAAAGAGTAGAAGTAATAATTAGAAGAGAGAAGAATAGAGTTTAACGCTAAGGCGCTAGTAGTTACGTGCTAACGTAACGCACAGGCATATTCTTATAAAGTACGTTTTCTTATCTATCTTTCTCTTTTCTTATATTCTCTAGATAGATACGTATAACTATAATATATTCTAGCTTAATATAGTCTCTATAGAGAGAAGGGCTTAGATAGACTAGGTAGTAGTGCTTAAGCCTACCTACTTCTAGAATATAGTATGTAGGTCTATATAGCCTATGTACTATAGTAACGTATAGAATAAGAGAAATTACGTAATAGGCAACATATAGTAAGAGAGATAAAAGAGTAGACTAGATATATTGTACGCAGCCTACAGGTAGTAGAAGTAGAATAAAAATAGAGAGGTAGATCTAGGTTTCTGCCTATAGGTAGAGAGAAACTAACTATAGTACTATGCTACTAGACTAGGCCTAATTACGTAGTATTATAATTAGAAACGCGTATAAGATAAAAGATAGGCTTAGTAGATTCTTTGCTTTATTACAAGAGACGCAGCCTATAGTAGATATTCTCTTGTTATTATTCTCTTCTATCTTAGTATTATATTTAGAGCTCTTAGTAGCGCTAACAGGTTGCGCTGCAACGCTAACTATTTATACAACGTTATAGCCTCTGCTACTTAATAGATAAAACTAGTTATAGTAGGCTTATAAGTTAATATAAAGCACTACTACGTCTACTTTAATCTCTAACGCTATATATTTAGCGACAAGACAAAGGTTGCGTATAAGGTAGAGTAGACTACTTTCTAGAATCTAGTTTATACGTAGTAGCCTTAATTTAATAATAATAGTAGAGTTAGAGGTAAAGTGTCTAAGAGCCTAGTAAATTAAGGCTAACAAAGAGTTATTATAGTAGAAGAACTATACTATAGGTACGTGCAAGCCTAGAGAAAGAAGAACTATATCTAACTATATCTACTATGTAAACTGCTTACGCAACTACGCAACATAAGAGGTATAGAGAGCTATAGAGGCTTATATAGAAGAGCAGCTAACGTTATATACTTTAGCTAGTAGTTCTAGAAAAGTGCTAATCTAGGTAGTTATAAAGTAGTATATAGGCTTCTCTACTAAGACAGAGTTAAGCGTAGTTAGAGTCGTAAGAAGAGCTATTAGTTTCTAGGCCTAAAGAAGAAAGCTGCGCACGCTGTTACCCTTAGGCCTAATAGCTAACTAGACAATAAAAGGCTTGTCTCTAATAATCTTAGATAGGCTAATATAGAAGCAACGCTAGAATTTAGCTATATTAAATAAGAGAAAGAGAATATAGCTGTTATTCTAATAAATACTACGTTTATTATTGTATAGAAACACACAATTACAGAAGAGCTATTTAATAACTAGGTATAGCTATTAGCTCGCGATAGGTTTCTTCTTACAAAAACGCTTTGCAAGAGAGTTAGATAGGCGTATTATAGATATAGTATTAAGAATAAAAGTATAGGCAAGATATTATAGTTATAGTAGAAGAAGTAGAATATGTAAGAGAGAGAGAGAATAAAGAATACAAAGCGTTGCTTTATAGTAGATAATTTATAAAAAAGCGCTATAAGCTAGCGTAATAAGAGTAGTGTAATAGAGAGGCAAAGATAAAAGAGAATATAAGACGTTGTAAAGACACAGGCCTCTTATATTACGTACTAATAACTATATCTTATTACTATATACGCTAGTGTAAATAGATTTAGAACATAGAATAAAAAGAGGCAGAGATAGTTAATATTAGTGTACGTTCTAAAACTCTCTTCGCTTAGAATTACTATCTCTAACCTCTATAGTCTTAATAATAAGAACGTAGAGGTCTATCTCTACTAAGATAAGCGCTTATAGAAGTAAATCTATAAAGTATAGACTAGACTCTAGCGCTCTTAGGTTATAAGAGAGCGTCTATATTACTACTTACTATATACTTAAAGAGTACAGCTTCTACTAAATTATATATAAGCGTCTATGTCTACGCTGCAGAGGCCTACCTAGACACGTTCTAATACTATAAGCTAAGTAACTTTCTTCTACTAAATATAGTAAAAGTAAAAGAAGTTAATATACGTGTTAAAAGTATAATATAGTATAATAATAACAACGTTAATAGTAAAATTAGCGTGTAGTTAAACGCAAAGAATATTCTGCGTAAGAGTAGTCTACTCTACTTAGAGTAGGTTAGATATATAAGGCAAATGCAGGTAGAGCTAAAGAACTAAGTAGATAGTAAGGTAGGTTATACCTTCTATAAGAAAGTCTTAGACATTATCTTACTACTATTATAATTAGAAGAAAGGTATAAACAGACTATTAGCAAAGAGAACATAGCTGCCTTAGATCTAGTAGAAGAAGTATAGAAATAGGCATAACATATCTTAAACGTAAAACCTAAACTAAGTTAGCTCTAGACGCTGTATACGCTATAAGTAGCGTGCATTATAAAGTAGCGCAAGAGTAGTTCTAACCTAAGTATATATATACTAGAAGAGGTGCGTAAAAGAAGAGAGAGTAATAACCTATATAAAGTAGTTGCTATCTATATTCTTAGAAATTTTGTAGTTATTACGTAGTATCTAGATCTTAGCGCGAATAGCGATAATAAGCGTAAGTAGTTAGAAAGTAAGAAGAGCCTTAAGTTAGTTTGCAAATGTAGTAGCTAGGTAGCAATTAGGCTCTATAAAGTAGCAGAGAATATAGTAATTTCTCTATCTTATTACGTAGTGTTAATCTAGGTTAGTCTTAGAAAAGTTAGGTAGTAGAGCACACGTAGTTAGTTCTCTAGCTAGTATAGCGTTAAAGATAAGATTCTAAAGCTTACTAGAGAGACCTAATAGCTATAGTAGTAGAAGAATAGAGTCTATTACAGAGAATACAAAATAGAAGAGATAATAATACTAATATACTAACTATATAAGAGATTCTCTCTATAACCTAGAGCTAAAAGGCTATAGTAGAGAAAGAGAAAGTATATTAAGAGCTTTATAGAATAGCAAGCAGCGCTAGCGTGCACTAGTAGAGTAGATATAATAGATTTACGTAACGCTATAGGTAGTAGTAAGAGCTAGGCATAGCTAACGCTAGATCTCTAAGATGTATAGAGGCTAGAACGTCTTCTATTCTAGTGCTATAGGCGTGCTTACTATAAAAGATCTACGTTCTAACGTATTATAACTTTATTAATCTAGTTCTAACGTTGTCTAGAGTTAGCTAAGCAATCTTAGAGTATAGCTATAAGCTAGCAGCCTAGAGTAGACCTAAACCTAAGACATTCTACTACGCACTAGTTTAAGACGTACCTAGACTCTATTCTACACTAGGTACTTATACAAATAGCGTAGTTATACGTATTACGTAGTGCCTACTTTATAGAAGTACCTAGGTTAGAATAGACCTAGATCTATAGTAGTAGAATACCTCTAAGCGCCTCTCTGCACGTATAGATATAGCTTTAACGTCTCTAGAGCTATACGCCTTAGTTAACTAGTATCTTATATATAAAGCTTAAGCGCTATAGAGTATCTACCTAACTATTACAAACAGCGCTGTATTATAACTTAGTACAGAAAGTATCTGTTTTAGAGAAGAAAAAAGGTAAAATAGAACTATAAGATAACCTACCTACGCATTAGGTTATAATAGTAGAATATTATACTTTTTAGTAGAAATAAACATACCTTCTATTTTAAAAAGGCATAGTAAACTTCTTACAAAGAAGAGTAGAAACGTAATAAATAGTAGAACTTATACTTTATGCGCTAGAGGTGCTAGCTGCTTAGTATCTTGCGTATACTATAAGGCAATAGCTAGTATATAAAAGAATACATAAATAGGCGCTCTTCTTCTAGGTACTATCTACTCTACTATTACCTTCTTTTTAAAATAGAACTTATATACACTTAAAAGAGATTACTCTTAAGAATATATATATTACGCAGCTAGAGAACTTTCTTTTATAGCTAATATAGAGACTACTATATAGTCTTAGCAAGTTATATAGAAAGTAGAAGCTATTCTTTTAATTCTACTCTAATAGAATATACCTTATAAATTCTTTTTTAAGAAAAATTACATACTATTTACTAGAAGTAAGATCTGTTTTTAATAGTAAAGTAAGTGTTAAAATAAATAATATTAGAGGTAATAATTTAGAAAGCAATTTGCGTATAAAAGAGTATCTATAGTAGGCGCTCTACTCTATTTTCTTACTTATCTTTATGCTATAGAATCTCTCTAAAATAACGTATCGCAATTTAATACATACGCGTAACTAAAAACAAAGACCTAAAGGCAGCATATATTACGTTACTAGTTAACGTCTGCTAGGTTTCTACAAAACTACCTTAAAAAGAGTAATTACTAAGTAGAATAGCTATAAGCTACTAATAATCTTATACTTTAATTATAGAATAAAATAGTAAACTCTAAACATTTATAAAAGTTCTAAAGCCTTCTACGTAGGCAACACTTCTAGAGTCTAGTCGCTATACTAAAACAAGTTTAATATTAGCGCATATAGTCTAAATAGAGAAATAAAAGTAAAAAGACTTATATTGCCTCTATAATTTAAATAGTTACTCTTATAGACTCTTGCTATAACCTGCTACTCTCTATAAAGAAAACCTTAGAATAGAAGCTATATAAAAAGCAAAAAGAGAAACTATTTATAATATAATTTAAACTTAGAGCCTCTACTAAAAAAAGAGGCTAACTAGTCTACTTCTAGCCTAACTAAGGCTATCTAATATTCTTCTAGACTGCAGTTAGGCTAGAGTTCTTTTCTACTAAACTACACTGTTATAATAGGTCTATTTAATATAAGAAGAAAGTAATTACTGCGTATATATACACTAAGGCAATAGTTATAGATAGAGACTTAGTAGTAGATTGCAAGACGTTAGCGTAACCTTAAATAGTTACTCTTATAGACTTCTACTATAACCTACTACTCTCTATAGAGAGAATATTAGAATAGAAGCTATACAAAAGGTAAAAAGAGAAACTATTTATAATATAATTTAAACTTAGAGCCTCTGCTAAAAAAAGAGGCTAACTAGTCTACCTCTAGCCTAACTAAAGCTATCTAATATTCTTCTAGACTATAGTTAGGCTAGAGTTCTTTTCTACTAAACTACGCTGTTATAATAGGTTTATTTAATATAAGAAGAAAGTAATTACTACGTATATATACACTAAGGTAATAGTTATAGATAGAGACTTAGTAGTAGATCGCAAGACGTTAGCGCAACTATAGTAGTTAGCAGAGAGGCAATTAGACCTATAGAAGCCTATAGTTTAGATAAGATTATAGAACGCGCGCGCAGTTAAAGTAGGCAGAGAGAGAGTAATAGAGGTCTTCTAATGTATAACTCTTCTCTCTTTTTTATATATATACAAAGTAGTAGATATAGATAGATCTAGGCTGTACTAGCTTCTAAAATTGTAGCCTAGAATTATGTTGCAAGAACTACCTCTAATATAAAAAATACTCTCTAACAAGCTAGCTAGAGATCTACTAGTAGTCTACCTTGTGCTAGGTTATTATAGACAAGAATACTCTCTAGAGCCTATAGGCAGCTACTATTATGCGCCTCTAGATTAAAATAGAGTATAGTTAGTATAGAGTACAACGCTAGAGTAATACTAAAACAGAAGAATAATTAGAGTATAAGACAACGCGTATACACATAACTAAGATCTTAGAGGCAACGCTAAATAATATAAAGTAAAATATACGCTAGAGAAGAGTAGAGTTAGCTAGCTATTTAGCAGGCTATATCTATAAAGTAATAGTATGTTTTTTAAAAAGAGAATAGATATGCGCGTTAATACAGAAGGTTTTAAGTAATAGCTAGGCCTTTTTTTTTAAATTATAGTAGTAGAAAAGCAAGAAACTTCTAAATATAACTATTAATCTATATACTTTATTAGCGCATTCTTATAGCGCTAAGCTATAGTATAAAGGTACTCTATTAGAAGAAGCTATATAACTGTCCTCTGTATATTATTGTTATTCTAGTTCTACGCTAGAGAGAAGAGGTTAATAGGTAAGCTATAGACGCGTATATACACAAGGCAGAGTAAGAGCGCTATAGCTAAGTACGTCTCTACTTTTTCTAGGCGTAGTTACCTAAGAGCTAACGCTTATATACATAGTATTAATCTTAGTTCTACGCTTCTATAGATAAGACTCTACCTACTAAAACTCTATAGTAAGTCTACTATAAAGAGACAGTTTCTAGTCTTAGAATGCTGCGCGCGCTATTAAAAGGTAATAAGTCTATAATATAAGCGCCTAAGTGCAGCTTAACACTAATAGCCTATAACGTAGAGAAGAGAACTATAGTATACAAATATAAAAGTAGCTCTAGGTTATTTTAAATTAACTAAAATAATGTTATTACGTCGCTAGCTCCTCTTTTATAACGTTGTCTCTATAGTTATATATAAAGAGAGTAGGTTTCTAGGCCTATATATAAGCGCCTATAGTATGTTTTTAGAAAGCTAGAATAAGTGTAATAAGGTAGAAATAGTGCGTATAAAAGAGCGTAGCATTTCTTATAAGAAGCAGGCAGCGCTAGCAAAAGTATTGTATACTACCTTACTATATAGTAGCAAGTAGTCTACGTTTCTAATAGGTACTACTTTTTAAAGAATAAAATATATAGACTAGAGTAAAGATTATTTTTAAAGATAACGCTAAAAAGTGTAAGTAGAGTAGAGAACAGCGTATAATAATAAAGAGAGAACAGCTATAAAGAGTTAGGTACAAGGCCTATTTATATGCCTTTGTAGCTATCTATAATACAAGGCTTATAAGAAAGCCTCTATAGTTAGACCTACTCTATATACCTAGAATTAATAAGAGTAGTAGTGCCGCCTCTCTAACGCGTATATAACCTTATTCTTTATTAACTTACTTCTAACCTTCTTACTCTACGCAGCACGCGCTAGACGTAAAATTAGTATAGAGTAATTATATAGACTATATTAAAGATTAGAGATAAGCTGCTTATAACTTCTAAGATATATAACTACTATATACGCAAAAGGCACTCTGTATTAAATAAAAGAGTGTGTAGTAAAGATTAGGTAGTACTATAGCATGTGTACCTAGTAGCACAACTTCGCCTCTTATAGTTTCTAGGTTCTTATATATTGTAATGTAGGCATTAAAGACTAGAATAATATTAGGTTTAATAATAAGTAGCGTTAATTCTATAGTGCGTAAAGTAGAAATAGAGAGAGCGTTAGAAAAAGTCTATAAACACACACTACTATTTCTAAGTACTAGAAGGTAATATAACAAGCCTTATTAAAATGTAACGCTACTTTTAAGGCTAAATCTATACGTTCTTTATTAATAGGCGTGTTATTATTCTATCTTTCTTATATCTAGCTAAGATTAACTAACTTCTTAATTCTTATCTTCTTATTAAACTGCGTTACGCGCGCTAGTTTTAAAATAGCAATAATAGCTTCTTTATAGGCGTAGACCTAAACGCTATACCTACAAAGTTATAGGTGCGTAGTAGTGCTAGCCTTCTAGTAGAATATATTCTAAAGAGTAGTATGCTATAAATAACTAGCCGCGAATATACTAAGAGTCTATTCTATACTAGGTACTAGTAAGAGATAGCGCGTAGTAAGCGAGAAGAAGCACTATATAGTAGAAGTACCTAGAATAGAGTAGACCTAGAAGAGGAGAGAGAATAACTAGGCACAGCTGTCTACGCAGCTCTAGAGTCTATAAACGCGTTAGACCTACGTAGAAACTTTTAGCCTCTACGTAGTAGAAATACACTATAGTAAGCCTAACGCGCTAGATAGCTACGCAACCTATAGAGAGATTTCTACTTTATTTTAGAGAATAAGTATTCTATAGTCTTATTACGCGTAGTTTTTTAGAGAAGAGTAGAAACACTATAGATAATAAATTAGTAAGGTACTAACTCTAGAGGACAACGCGCAATCTAAATAGCTAACAAAATAGTTTTAAGAGCGCTAGTAAGATTAGTAAAACCTTTAAGAAGAGAGCTAAGAATATATTATTTTTTGCGAAATAGTTTTTAGAAAGATAACTAACATAGATATAAACCTTCTTTGTTAGAAAAGAGTAGATTATAAGCTAATTCTAAGTATTTTTTAAGACTAGAATAGTAAAGGTAGCATACTAAATAGTAAAACTATTAGAAAGAGAGGAAGATTTATAGTGCTGTTATAGAGGTAGATATAGCCTACCTTATAAGATAATAACGCAAGAGCATTAAAATAAGAACTAAATAGAAGTATATATACGCTGTAGTAGCAGCTTCTTAATAGCTATTATTCTTTATCTTTATAGTTATAACCTCTTTATACTCTATAGCGCGTGTTATTCTAAAATTACTAGCTATAAAGCTAATAGAGAGCTATCTATATATACGTGCGCAGTAGTGCGTAAAAGGCTATTAGAGTAAGTTTATAGGTAGAGAGTAAGTAGTATACATATAAGATTACAGGTATATATAATATAAGTTTTCTACTAGTATAAAATCTTGTTTAAGGTCTTCTACGTTCTTCTTTCTTAAATAGACCTTATAATGCGTAGTAGAGTCTAAAATTATTACCTTTCTTAATAATAAGTAGCACTAACTATATTAAATTTATGTTTAATAGGCAGTACTAAAAGATAGAACTCTTATCTACTCTAGGTAAGAAGAGGTCTAATTAGCGAGTCTAAGAGTAGCGTCTTAAAGATACTATACTTATTATTTTACTTATTATACGCATAGGTTATTCTTTATAAAGCTAATAATAAATAATTTTAGTAACACTTTTTAGAGAAAAGAGAGAAAGAGACGTAGAAGCTAGAAGAAGCGCTAGAATTAAATTTATACTAGTAGGCCTCTACTTCTTCTTAGGCGCCTGTAGTAGTAATAGATTTATACTTTTCTACTTTTATATTCTTCTACGCAGCTTTTCTAAAATTACATTATCTTCTTATTAGAGTATAGGTTAGAGCTAACGCAATCTATAGAGGTACAGTTTTGTTATTTTTAGTTTTGCTAGCCTATATACTCTTTTAGTCTTTACTTTTTATTAGCAAAAGAAAAGGTTAGCAAAGAAGATGTAGCAGAGAAGTGCGCAGAGTTATATAGTTTACTATAGTAGCCTAGTAGCCTTCGCTAATCTATAGAGGTAAGAACTGCCTATGCGTTATAGTATTAATAGTTACAAAAGTAGAATAGATTAGACTAGATAGATATAAACTAAAAGTAATCTAAATACAACTAGTTAGGTACGTAGTAGAACTAGCGTGTAGATACCTATATAATCTTATACTTTGTCTTTACTACTTCTACTTTATTATACTACGTAGCGCGCTTATTCTCTAAACTAGCTTACAAAGGCTATATAAGTTTAACTTAAAAAGGTAAGGTATAATATCTATGCGTTAGAAGAGAGAGCCTCTCTATTACTATAGGCACGTTTATCTTTTACAAGCTTCGTAACGTATATATTAGTGCTACTACCTAATTTTAGAATAGATTATATATAGGTATCTTTTTAGTAGAGAAGAAGAAAGAAAGATAGTTGCAGCTTATAAAAGAAAGTAGGTCTCTTTTAGAAAGAACTATTAGATATATAGGCTAGAATTTTAGAAAAGCGCATACAAGCTAGATACTATAAAACGTTTTAACCTTATATTTTTTAAAAAAGTAAATAAGAAACGCATAGAATAGTGTCTAGAGTAAGTGTACGCGCGTAAGTAGAATTTATATAGGTAAGTTTACACTAGGCTGCACTAGGCGCTATAAGCGCAGGTACGTTATAGTATAGACTAGAAGATATTTTAAGTAGTAGCTCTCTATTACCTTACCTATTTTAAAATCTAAACTCTAACCTAGAGATATAACTACGCTCTACTTACAATATATAGGTAGAACTTATAATAGCTTTGCGTAGTAAGTATATATAACTATGTTAGGTTAGCAAGAATACAAGCGCAAAGAGCAGACTAGGCTTAGGTTAAAGAGAACGTTTATTAGACTTATACGCATACTAGAAACTATTATTTTCTTTTAATAAATAGCTAACCTATCTAGTTTATATTAATGCTATTTTAGAAAAGACTATTAATATAACTATATCTACATTTTAGAGAGGCCTAACCTATAAGGTAGAAATAGTAATAGTTTAGTGCTTAGCGAAAAAAGCTATAGAGAGAGAGATAATAAAAAAAGATACAGGTTTATATAGCTAAGCAAAAAAGTCTTATAGCTAGGTTAGACTAAATAAAGATATCTTAAATCTTATAGAAAAGAGGTAGCGCTAGAGAGCTTATAGCTATATTACCTCTTTCTTTATCTACTACATAATTACTTCTTCTATGTAAAACGTAACAAAGGTAGCTTTAAAAATTAACAACTTAGTAACTATAAATACGTAGTAGTAGCGCCTTTGTAATATATCTAAAGGCTAGATTTAATAAGGCTATAAAGGTAAGTTTATAGAGTAGAACTAAATAATACAACTAGAAACTTATAAGCGTATAGTAGAGTTAGCTCTACAACGCCTACTAAAAGCACGTTATTTATCTTAAATATTCTATCTTTATTACACTACGCGCGCTAGCCTTAAACTTAGAGTAAGTAGTTATATAAATTACTCTAAAGATTAGGTAGTACTAGAGAATATAGGCAGTAGGTCTATAGAGTGCTAGTATAATAATAAGAAGCCTAGTTGCGTAATAGCATTTCTATATAACTAGCTTAGAAAAGGTCTCGCCGCTAACTAAGTTAATAGATCTATTCTAGAGCTGCGTTAAATACAAACGCTACTCTCTACGTAATATTCTATTTAGTAAAGCTCTCTAAATAGAGCTATAGAAGATATAGGCTAACTTCTATAAAGCACTAGAGAAGAGTGTTTATAAGAGAAGGTAGACCTATAACGCACTAGTATTAAATAGACTAGCAGACTACTCTACGCTAGGTTCTTATATAGAGAGGCGTAATAGAGACTATATCTATAGATAGATTAGTATAGTGTAGCCTAGCGTAGAATAGGCTAGAGCTGTATAAGGCGCTATAGCTAGTTAAAGAAAGCGTATAGAGTAGAATATTAGCTAGTAAGAGTGTCTTTTTATATACGTAGTAGGCTAGGCTTAGTTAGAAGAAAATAAGGTAGACATTACGTTTAAGTATAAGATAGAGAGGCTTCTAGAACATAAGAGCTTCTACCTTTACATTTCTACTTCTACGTCTTGTTCTCTAAATTCTACAACAAGAGTTCTTATAGGCTAGACAGAGTTCTAGAGAAAGAATATAGAAATTACATAGAAAACGTAGATTATTATTTTAGCTGCCTAGAGTGTTAAATTCTATAGTTATTGCAGTAATTGTTTTTCTCTATTACACTCGCTAGTTATATAATAAGAAGCTTTCTATTTTAATAGAGAACTATTAGCGTAGACAAGAATAAAGAGACAAATTCTATAGTTATTATAGTAATTATTTTTCTCTATTACACTTACTAGTTATGTAATAAGAAGCTTTTAATTTTAATAGAGGACTATTAGCGTAGACAAGAATAAAGAGAAGGTTAAGGTAGCTTATTCTACTAGATTCTGCTCTTATTATCTAGATGCTTCTAGCTGCGCTAGGCTATCTATAGGTTATCTTAATACTTCTAGTACTACCTACTTAATCTATGTAGATCTCTTTTAGGCAGTTTTTAAAAAACAATCTATATATAACAAACTATCTTGTCTTTTAGAAAAGAGTACACTATAAGTGTTTTATTACCTATTTTAAGTCTAGAGTAGCAAAGGTAGTAGAGAGAGATTTATAGTACTGTCTTACAAGACTATACTAGAAGAGCACTAAAATAATAAGGTAACAAAAGTATATATACACTATAGCAGCAAACTAAATTATACGCCTAATATATTATATTCTTTTCTTAACTATAGTTATATATATTTCTTATTTTAGAAAGTTAATAAATATATAGTATAGTAGCTATAGTTTTTAGAAAGAAGAACGCTATAAAATGCTTTAAAAAGATTTTTAAGACTATAAAAGTAAAGGTAGTATATAGAAGCTCTTATAGAGAGATATTTATAGTACTCTATTATAAGATAAGAACGTAAGAGCACTAAAATAATAAGATAACAAAAGTATATATACACTGTAGAGGCAGCTTCTTATTAGCTATATTATTTTATTCTCTACCTTTACTATTCTACTCTCTTTACTATACACAGCGCGCGCGTGCTTAAAATAAAATAATAGAGATTCTATAAGTTAGACTTAAATAGTCTATTACGTAACGCTATAAGTAGCGCGCACGTTTTTAAAATAAGATTATAAAAACTATATAAGGTTAACTCTAAGAGGCTAGTGCAAAAGACCTATACGTTAGAGAAGCAGAGAAAAAACGTAGCTTATTCTACTTTATTCTGCCCTTATTATTAGAATACTTCTTACTCTACTAGGCTATCTAAATATAGTCTTAATACTTCTAGTGCTACCTACCTAATCTATGTAAATCTCTTTTAGGCAGTTTTTAAAAAAAAAGAAAAAAAAAAGAAAAAGAGAGACGTAGAAGATGCTGCAGAAATAGATAATACGTTAGAGATAAATTTATACTAAAAGGCCTTTACTTCTTCTTAGGCGCTCTTAGTTATAATAAAAATAAAGCTTTAGTGCTTCTATATTCTTTAACGCAGTATATTCTACGCTACGCTTCTAACAATAAGCCTTATAGGTAATACGTAGCGTAGGTTTATATTAAAGTAAAAAGCTAATAAGAATTCTAGCTGCTTTACTTCTTATCTACACTATAACGCCCCTCTTTCTAAAAAGTAAAGTTAAGAATAAAAATGTCTACTTTTTAACTCTAAAAATATAACTACTTTCTATATATTAGACTTTATTAGAGGACAGCCTTCTTAAATCTTAGTATTATTTGCCTAAAAATAAGTAATATTTAGAATTCTTAGAACGCGTATTAATAAAACACTATTAAATTTTAAGTATAGAAAACTTATTATAATTTTTAGTATAGAAACTCTACTAGAGAATAAGAAGATATATTATACGCGTAGAGATAGAGTTTATAGAAAGTTACTATAGATTCTCTATAGGCAACTAGAATTATAGTATCTACTAAGTTGTTACTAGTATATTATATAACCTCTACTCTTATACTATAAGCTCTATTAAATCTCTTTAAAATGCTTTCTTAAAGATGTAATAGAGTTAGGTTCTAGGCTAAAGCTATAATAGCTATATAATATATACATAGTTCTTTCTCTTATACTCTATATTAATTTTCTATTTTAACACGCTTCTAGTTTCTTATTACTATAATAATATTTAACTCTAGACCTACAAGACTACTACAGTAGTCTTACACTACATTTTACAGAATTCTGCCTATTTTAAGAAAAATAGAATATACAACTAGATAGAAGAATAATAGAAGAAAAAGAGATAGCTCTCTAAATAACTATATAGTTCTATTCTTATCTTTATTTATTCTGCCTCTCTACACTACGCAGCGCGCGCGTTCTTAAAAGTAGATAGTAGAGAAGTATATGCGTTTTACGTTTAGATAAAAAAAAAAAATAATATACTCTATAAGTTATAGGTGTAGAAGAACGCTAGCGTACTAATAGCTATATAAACTTATTCTTATCTCTACTTATATTACTCTCTTATAAATTCTAGCAACGCGTTATAAGTCTAAAAGAAAAGAGATTCTAGTGTATAAGTAGTAAAGACTGCGTAAAGTTAACTTAAAAAGACTATTAGAAAGACTCTATACGTTAGAGAAGTATAGAAGAAACATAGTATACTTAAATTATATCTCTAATTATACGCTAGGTAGGCTAATAGCAATAACAACGTCTGCTAGATATATACTAGTGCTTAAACTTAATTTTAGAATAGGTTGTATTTAGGTATCTTATTTACAAAGAGAGAGAAGAAAGAATAGCTAATCTATATAAGATATAGATGCTATATTTAGAATAACTATTACATAGCTAAGATTAAAATTTTAGAAAGGCTATACTATAGGTAGAAGTAGTAATAATTTAATTCTTAGAAAAAAGAGTTGCTAAGAGAAATAGTAAGAAAAGACATAGATTAATATAATAGAGCGCACTACGCTAAAGAGTATACTAGAGAGAGTATAAGCGTTGTCTAGGTCTAGTATACGTTAAAATAAAAAAGCCTTGCAGCCTTATTCTACTAAAAAGTAATATCTTAAACTTTATAAAGAAGTAGTAGCACTAGAGGCTACTAGCTATATAATCTATTTCTTTATTACCTATATTCTGTCTTCTTTACTACACGCAGCGCGCGCTAGACTTAAAACTAAATATAAGAAGTTACATAGATTACTCTAAAGATAGAGTAGTACTATAGAATATATATAATAAGTTTACAAGTAGCTAGTATAATAGTAAATAACTAAGCTACGTAGCAGCAGAGGCATACTACTATAAGTCTGTTCTAGAGCTCGCGCACTATGTTCTATTAGGTATAGGTTTTAGAAACTAAGTTAAAATCTAGAGTCTAGTAGCTTTAGCAAAATTTTAAATATTAGCTAAGTTAATATCTAGAGTCTAGTAGCAGGCCTAAGAAGTATATAGAAGAGCCTACGTAAACACTAAGAAGAGAGAGTTTGTATAAAAGAGCAGCTCTATAATATAATAGTGTTAAGTAAACTAAAGAACTTCTCTACGCTAGAGCTCTATAAGTAGTAGCGCACTTAGATATAGAGCATAATTATGTTTATAAAGAATCTTTGCGTAGTATAGCCTAGTGTAGAATAGACTAAAGTTACGTAAGGCGCTAGAGCTTATTAGAGAAGAAGTATAGAGTAGAATATAATAAGGTAAGAGAGGTCTTTTTATACAAGTAGTAAGCTAGGCGTCTAAAGAGAAGATAGAAAAGCGCGTATGCTATAGACGTCTTCTTCTTTATAGTTATAGTTCTATGTCTTTTACGTCTAAATCTATAGCGAGAGCACTAATAGGCTAGAGATTACTAAAATTACATAGAAAACGTAGGTTATTATTTTTACCGCTAGAGGTGCTAAATCTTATAGTTACTATAGTAATTATTTTTCTCTATTACACTTACTAATTATTTGTTAAGAAGATGTCTATTTTAATAGGTTTTTGCCTAGCTAGGCTATCTAAGATTATCTCTATAGTTTTAGTGCTACCTACTAGACGTATCTCGCTTTTCTGTAAGCTTTTTAAAGAAAGAAGAAAAAAGAATATAGAAGTAGAGTAGAGCGCTAGAAGAGAATTTATACTAGTAAGCTCTTACTTTACCTACAGCGCTCTTAGACGTAATAAAAATAGTACTTTAGCGCTTCTATATTCTTTAACGTAGCTAATTCTACGCTACGCCTCTAATAACTAGCCTTATAGCTAATACGTAGCGCAGGTCTGTATTAGAGTAGAACGCTAATAACAATTCTTTCTCTATTAACTCTTATCTATACTACAACGCTCTACTTTCTAAAAAGTAAAGTTAAGAATAACTATGTCTACTTTTTAACTCTAAAAATATAACTACTCTATATATATTTAGCTTTATTAGAAAAACACTATTTCTAACTATAGTTAGGTTTACCTTCTACTCTTAGACAATAGCGCAAGAGGCTTATTATTTCTAGATTAGCGCGCTTTATACATTTCTTTAACTTTCTTTTTAAAGAATAAGAGAAAGAAGATAGAAGATAGTATAACCTCTACTTTTGCGCTGTAACGTCTTTTTAGTTTATAGCTACCTACAATTCTAGCACATAATTTACTTGCGCTAGAGTGTAAGCGTTGCTCTAGTAGTATATATATAAAGCTTTCTCTCTCTACTATAGAACTAGAATTATATTACTCTTCTCTTATTCTACTATTTCTCTAAAATCTTTTCTTAAGGCTGCTATATAGTATAGTCTCGCACTAAGACTATAGCGTCTACATAATATATATATTACTTTTCTATTTTAATATTCTTATTATAGTTTATTACTCTAAACGCGAGTGTAAACACAAGGTCTCTAGTACGCATAGAGATGTAGAATGCTAATTTTAGAGTACATAATGCTTAAAAAGAACGCATAACTAGAGTTTATACTACTTTTAAAATTACTATTATAGATATAGTAAATCTTCTAGATAAGCTTATATTATAACGCAGAAAGAGCAGGTTTTAGAAGCCTATAGAAAAGAGATAGCTTAAAACGCGTAAAGAAGAATACGCGCTAGATAGCTATAGCAATAAAAGATTATTATTTACCTTCTATACTCTCTTGTTTTATAGCTTACGCTATATACGCAGCGTTTTAAAGTATATATAGGTAAGGTATAGAGTAGTACTAAAAAAGGTAGTGCGTTAGAATTATAGAGAGACTTAGACGCAGAGTAGCTACCTATAACGTTACTACGTTCTTTATTCTTATAATTCTAATATAGATGTAGAATTTAAAAATAACTAATAGCTCTACAACGTGCTAGAGACAAATATACCTAAGGTATCTCTAACGCTAGGTCTCTATAGGTAGTAGTACGCCTTAGAGTAGAGCGCTATAGAGAGATATTAGAAAGAACGCGTGCGCTATTAGCGAGAAAGAGTTCGCTAAGACAGACTATAGAGTAGCGCATCTAACGTTAAGCTACGTATATAGAATTACTAGTGCGTGCTACTATAAATCTAACGCTAAATAGTAACGCGTTTCTCTCTATAGTAGAGTGCAAATAGGTAGTAGAACGTAGTAGTTAGTGTATATATTATAAGACAACGTAGATAGAGAGAAGAGAAGAGCATGCGTTAGATAGTAGTAGTAGCACTATGCCTAGTTACTTTATATAGCGTAGTAGAGAGAGGTAGTTATAAGATATAATTAAAAGAGATAGAGTAGTAACAAAGAGAGAGTAAAAGTATAATAAAATTAGTATTAGAAGAGTAAGAGCGAGGCTACGCAAAACAAGTAGACAGCCTAGTTCTCTATCTCTACTATTATAATAGAGAGAGAAGTTCCTCTCTAGTTACTAATTCTCTATGTTGCTATCTACAGCGCCTATGCTAATAGTGTAGAAAAAAGATCTATTAACCTGCTTAGCATCTTTAGCCTTAATAATAGTAGTGTAGTTATTAATAATATTGTAGAGAAGGCTCTTGCTAGCCTTAATATAAGCGCGAAGTTAATTAGTCTCTGCTCTAGATACGCAAAGTGCGTCTAACGCGATAGCTAACTAGTCTTTTTCTACTATTATAGTAGTCTATAGCGCTGCTACCTTCTACTATAGGTAGGCTATCTCTACCTAGGTATAATACAACTCTTTCTAGTCTATATAGAGCTTTTCTATAAGGCTTTACGCGCAATTAGACGCTATATTAATTTTAGCTATAATCTAGTTAAAACTTATTATCTTATAGTAGATGCGCACTAACTTCTTACTATTCTAGAATAGTATAGAGGTAGTAGTGCTTACATTATTACGCTTCTAGAAACGCGTATAGAGAGATAATTAACGCAGCGTTTAGACGTAAATAACATTCTCTAGAGAGGCGTTCTTAGATAGCGTAGCTACAGAAGCAGCGCGCTCGCGCTTACTAGAGAGAAAGTAATCTAGTAGCTTCTTCTTGCGCACAGAAGGCTTACTAGAGCTTACAGCTCTCTCTTTAGAGAATATAATTATTTAATAATAGATAGTAGAAAGGTTAGTAGATATATACTACGTAGAGAGTTTCTACGTATAAGGTAAATAGAGGAGCACAACTATAGAAACTAGTTCTAGATAGGCTGCAAGAGAAGAAAGAAAGAAAGAACACAGTTTAGTAATTAAGTTTCTATACTTATATAGTAGTAAATAAATAAATTAGACTAAATAAGCCTAACAAACGCCTAATAAAAGACGCTAGTAAGAAAAACTACGCTAAAGATAGGTATATAAGGTACATAGTATAGCACAAAGTAGAATATAGTTAAATAAAAGAGTAATAGGTAAAGGCTTTATAAGGTAGAGAAGCAGACTTACTTAGGTAAGTCTAGATATCTACTGCATAGCTAACTCTAATTACTATAGCTCTAGAAGCCTCTACTAACTAAGAACCTTTCTACAATTTAGTCTCTGCTATCTCTGCATTCTCTACTAACTTAATAATAAGTTTACTACTAATAAGATTCTTACGTACCTATTCTAAAACCTTACTAAAAAGATTATTACTATAGTACCTACTCTTTATAAGAGCTGTGCCTATAACATAGCCTATACTCTATATAGTGTTATCTAGCTAAGCCTCTATAAGTAGGTAGAGAGATGTTACCTTAAGTTTTGCAGTAAGGTTAGTAGCATCTACAGACTAGAAGAACTTCGCAGAATTTCTAATAACTGCGTAGTATTTGCGCACTACGCTTCTATTAGTACAATAGATTTAAAACGCTAATATACTATACACTATACTATTTACCTACTCTAACTTAGAAAAGCCTATAACTTATTCTCTAAGCTGCCTTACTACGTATAGAGTGTAGGCCGCAATAATCTTCTTATAGAAAGCCTGTCTACACTATTAGTACTAGAGCCTATAGAATACTGCGCCTAGATAGTTAACGTACCTTATTACTAAAGTGCTTCGCTTTACTAGTCTATAGGTAGTGCTCTACTATAGTAAAGTTATGCTTACTAAGTATAAAGAGGCTTATATATATCTAGCTAAGAAACCTATAGTTCTTATTCTCTTTACCTAAAAAGTAGAGAGTGTTATCTACTACGTAGTAGAAGATAGCTATAGTAGTAGCGTAGAATAAGAAGAGTTTAGAAGTAGTATAGGTACTAGAGAAAAGAGTATAGAGAAAAGAAAAGAGAGAGAGAGAAGAATAGTAGACGTAAATATATGTTGCTAGTTAGCGTAGTAGCACGTGCTATATAAGTAAACGCTAGTAAGTTATATACGCGCTAGGTAAACTAGTGCATCTATAGCGCAAATAAGCATATTAGATTTCTAACTAATACGCTAGTGTAGTGCGCGCCTAGCCTAGAAGCACCTAGTGTAGAATAGACCTATCTTCTAGAAATAGAGATAGAAGGCGTATACTAGAGTATAGAGTATAAGATTTACGCAACTACGTTGTAAAGAATCTAGTTATAATAAAGAAGCTAAGAAGGTGTAGAATATTTATTCTATAGGCTGCGCAACGTAGTAGATACGCCTACTATACTACTAAAATACTAATAAAGAACACACTAAGAGCTAGCAACTAGTATTTCTGCTTACTCTTTCTCTAACGCAACTTTGTTATTAGAGGCGTAGGTAGTAGAATTCTCTAACGCGTATTAGTTATTATATTCTTCTTCTATCTTAATATTCTTAGTAGTAGTAGCCTTATCTACTCTACTACTTTCTCTCTCTAAATTCTCTATAATAGCTACTAAGAGTAGTAACTTTCTTAGCCTCTTTAAAGAGGGCGCTGTAGTAGAGATAGAGGCTACTATAGAGTAAACGCGCCTCTTAAGACCTATATAGAAGTTAGTGTTATACTAAGTAAAAGCTAAAGTAGAAATAGAAAGAAAAATGTACTAGTAGCTAGAGTAGAGAACGCAGCATTAGTAGCGCAGGTAGGCTACTTACTTAAAGATAGAGAGGTGCTAGTAGGCGCAGAACTAAAAGACGTGTAGAAATAGAGAGTAGAGCTTAGAGTAGAAAGCTTCTTTAAGATAGATAGCTTAGTAGTAGGTTGTAAGATAGTCTAGCGCTTAGAGGCTAGAGCGTAGTTATAGTTAGAGTTAGTAGAGTAATAGAATTTGCGCTTAGCAGCTTACTTATACTATTTAGCTATAAGATTAGCTTTAGTAATCTTATAGTTATAGACTTTAATCTACTTCTATAGAAGTTAGATAAGCTAGACTAGGTTATTATAGCTAAGAGCCTTAAAGAAGACCTCTTGCATTATATTTTAGTTAGAGACAGAGGTAGGTAGACCTAAGCCTAGAATAAAGACCTAAATTACTAATAGAGAAGTTAGTATAGAATAGCGAGAAAAAGAATAAAATAGTAAAGGTAGTTATAAGGCTCTAGTCTTAGATAGACTAAGACGCTGCTATAATAACTGCGTAGAGAAGATAACCTAGAGCGCTACTTCTAGAGAGACAAAGAGTCTATTTAACGCTAGAGTAGCCTAGGTAGTAAATAGGTATACAAGAGCCTAGACGTAGGTAGACCTCTATAGAATAAGACTTATAAAAGATAACCTACTAAATAAATAACTTAATAATCTATTTGTACTTAGGCGTCTTCTAGGCGTTAGCTAGAGTATTATTAGTAGAGGATATAGCGCAGAGGTAGAGGTTAGTAGTTTATAGTGTAGATAGGTTAGAGAGTAGGTAAATAACTATATTAAGAGTTGCTAGAAAAAGTAGAAAGAAAGAAGAATAGTAGAACGTAGTTAATATATATAGTTATAATAAGCGCTAGTTAGACTAGCGCTATAGCTAGCGCGTAAAGTATATAAGATAGTATATACGCTACGCAAAATAGCACGTGCGCTACGTAAAATAGCACGTATAGTGTAGTGTATATACTTAGCATAAGGCTAGCGTACGCGTAATAGAACAATAATATATAAAACTTAGAGGGAAGTAAGCGCTAAAGCTAGGTTATATTATAGAGCTACTATAGTCTAGAATAGTATAAGTATAGAAGTAAAAGTTGTATTAGAGAATTAGTATCTAGTTAACTATTATAGCTATAAAGAAAGTTATCTAGAACTTACTACTACTACCTAGCGCTTCTCTTATCTAGAGCCTGCGTCTTAAACTAAGCTAGACGTAGAGAACTTTAGAAGTATTTTTAACTAACGCCTAGCCTTATTTAATAGCTCTAGGTAACTCTCTTCTACTATGTCTACTTCTTTACGCAGTAGAACTAGTTCCTCTATAGTAGTATTAGAGACCTCTACGTCTAATAAGAGCTCTTAAATAGCAAGGTTATTAGACTAGAATAGAGGCGTAGTAGTAGATAAGCTATTCTATTTACTGCGTTTCTAGTCTATAGTAGAAAGAGAAGGTATACGTAGAAATAATTTACTAGCTTGTTTACTCTAAAGGTGCTTACGTAGGTAAGAGTTATTATTCTCGCTATTACTTATAGTCTACATGCAGTTAAATTACTTAGCGTAGATAGTATAATTGCTATAGAGGCTAGAAGTCTTATACAGAGTATTAACCGCTAAGGCTATAGTAGAGCTAAGTAGTCTCTAGCGTTAAAACGCTAGTACGTTGTCTTTATTCTATAACATAGTCTAATTTATGCTACTAGTAAGATAATAAAGAGATTTAATAAGGTTAGTAGTAGTTAGAGCTTTAGCGGCCTTATGCGCTAGAAGCGCTAGATTCTTATTAATAGCGCTCTAGTAAATAATTACTCTATCTATAAGGTAGTAGAAGCCTATAAGCTGCTTAGAAGAGGCTAGAGTCTTATTCTTAGTGTTGTTACTTATAGTGTAGAGCTTACTAAGTTTAGCAAGGTTTAACTAGATATAGAGATTTAGTAGAGTCTAGCAAAGAGACTTAGCGTTTATAGTAGTATTAAAAGAGTTAGAGTTGTAGATCTCTAGAAGAATACATAAGCTGTCTTATCTAATATAGATAATATAGCTACTATACTAATCTTGCATAGATTTAGAGCTTAGTAGACTAAGAAAGATTATATAGTAGTACTTATAGTGTAAGTTAAGGCTAGTATACGCGTTCTGCGAGTAGATAAGTACTTTAATATTAGTATCTATAAGTAGGTTAAGAGTAGAGTTGCTACGCGTTAGAAGTTTACAAAACTTATTTACTAGCCTAGCCTACTTTAAGCCTATATAGCGTGTAAGCAGCGTCTGCAACTTAATACTATATAGGTTTAGCAAACTATTTATAATCTCTTACTTAGTAGAGCTAGAACACTAGATAATAACCTTTTTCTAGCTATAGATAATCTAGTTAGTAAGAAGAGCTAAGAGAAGGCAGAGCCGCTTAGATTGCTTAGTAAAATAAGAGATAATTTTTTTAGGCTTCTTAGAAAGTAGTTTACATACGTTATTCTTATCTAAGACTATAGAGAGAATACTAGAATTCTTCTTAAGTTAAGTGCTAACTATATAGATATTCTCTAGAAGCTTATAGAGATACTTAATATACTTAGCGTTATTATGTAGATTCTAATAGGCCTTAGTAATCTTATTATTATTAGTAATATTATAAATCTTATCTACAAAGAAGAGAATTAGATACAAAGACCTAAGAGTTAGAATGCGCTTAATCTTACTATTAATAAAAAGAATGTTGTTAGACTACGTAGTGTTCTTCTTATTCTAGTAGTATAAACGTTTAATATACGCAGGTCTCTCTTCTTTCTAGATAGCTACTATAACTATGCTATTCTCTACTACTACGCGCGTAGATATAATAGGTAGTATAAGTACTTATATAGAGTGCGTGTTATTTTTATAGTTTATTATATATATACTCTAGTACGTAAAGCAAATTGCTACGTCTTTATAGGCTAAGTAGAGAGCGTAACTCTACACTAGAATATTACTCTTATATTAGTAGAACGTGTAGAAGGCTGTAATAGTAGGCGTATAGCGTTTAGCGTTCTCTAAGGCCTCTAGAACGTATAGATTAGAAAGATAGTACTAGGCTAGAAGAGCCTAGGCCTTATTATTTACCTTAGAATCTTAGAGTATAGTAAGCAGTAACACAAACTTATCACTACTCTATAGAATAGGCGTTGCTGTTAGAAGAATATAAAAGAACGTATTAAGCTAGCAGAAGGCTATCTACGCGTCTGTCTCTACACTACTAATATTATATGCCTTATCTATAACTATAATACTAATATAGCTATAGAAGGCGTTAGAGAAGCCTTTAGAGTAGAGAGGCTCTTCTAGTAGGCTAGCCTTATCTATAGTATTTTAGAAGTGCTTATATATAGCTACAGAACTATAACAAGTAGCTAAAGTGCTCTTACTTATAATAATAATAGTAGCGCGCTTTAAGACATTCTTCTCTATAAATAGTTTCTAGCGAATATTTATTATCTTAGTAAGAACCTTAATATTCTTATATTTAGTAGTAGAGGAGAACTTATTATAGCTGTTATAGTAAATACAGACTTAGAAGGTAGTAGAAAAGTTTATAATATTCTTAGCAGCTTACTTAATAAGATAGATATCTATACTCTATATAATAAGTTATAGTAGGTACTTCTTATAATACGCTTTAAGCTTCTTCTACTTTTATTCTTAGTAAAAAGTATTTATATTAAGAGTGTAGTAATTATTTAACTATGCACAGGTTAGTAGACTATAGAGAGAATAAGGCCTATAATACAGCCTACCTTATACAGGCCTAGGTTAGAGTAGGCTATAATTAATAAATAGTGTATAGTATAATGCTCTAGGTAGAAACAGACTACAGAGCCTACTCTATACTAGTAGACACTATAGGCTATAGAAAGAAGAAAGAGGAGAGGCACTTACTCTAATTAGAATAGTAGTAGTAGCACTAGATTTACCTAGGCTAGTACTCTAACCTATTAGAATACTGCGCTTGCCTTTACTAGTTGCTAGGTAGTAGAGAAGTATTCTTAGCGCCTTTGTAGTAGAAACTATCTATATCTATAATAATAATAGACTAGTCTAACTAAGAATAATAGACTAGAAACACTGTTAGATATAAAGTGTAGTAAGCACCTTCTAGTACACGTTAGCTAAGACTATCTATAGAGTAAAGGTAGCTAGCGCGTGCTTCTACTAGTTACGCTAGACTTTATTACTTAAGTCTATAGAAATAAGAAAGTAAGACTACCTAGTAATACTAGCACTTTCTAAATTATCTTTCTAATTAGAGCGCTTATTGTCTTCTTAGGTAATTATATAGGTTACGTAGTTAATTAGAGATATAAATTTACTATTATTACTTAGGCCTAATCTAGTAGTAGAGACAGCTATCTCTATTGTCTTACTAAGTAGAATAGCGCTCTTAGTGTAGCTAGCGGCTCTTCTTAGAATATAATAGCAATAGGCTTTAAAGTTTTTAGCATTCTTAGCTATAGTAGATAGAGGTCTAGTAGTAGAATCTAAAAGCTCTTTACTAGTAGCAATAAGAGCCTAGAGGTGTTTAATAAACTAGACATTATAGTCTTTAGCAGACACCTAGAGATTCTTAATTATAACCTATACTATCTTAGGTAACTCTACTTTTAGAGTAAGAATTTATTAGATAATAAGATTTATGCTATAGTTCTTTGTATTAATTACACTATTATTAATCTAGTTTATAGAGGTATTGCAGTTAATATACGCAAGATACTTAGAACTAATTAGTATAGGCCTAGTGTCTAAGCTATCTTCTATAAGATAAAATAACGCGCAGATAAAGTTCTTAGTAATATTAGTGCCTTTTACTATCGCAAGTTTATATGCGCTAGTAAAGTAGATAAAGTTAGAACGTATATTAATAACGTGTTAAGAGTAAGTAAGAGCGCCTAGTATACAAAGAGATAGCTTAGATAAGATAAGAGAGAGAGTAGAAGAGCCTACTATAGTAGCGTTCTACTTAGCCTTATCTCTGCGCTTACGCTGTAATATCTAGTTTACATTCTTCTTATAAAAATATATAAAGATGCTATAGGCGTAGTTATTATAGAACTAAGCTAGAATACGTTAATAGAAGAAGTGCAGGTTTATAGAATTAAACAACGTATTTTATGCAAAGAAGATAAAATAGGCTACCTAGTAGGTAGTAGTCTACTCTTTAGTGCAGGTAGAAGTAGAGTTAATAATAGTATTACTATCTTAACGTATTATAGCGCACGCCTGCATAAGAATTAGTTTAACTAATAACGTATAGTAGCTAGGTAGGTAGCTACGTTGCTTTACGTGCGCTACAACGCAATTATAGAAGAGTTATAGCTTATTAGCTTTAGTCTATAACTAGTTAGCGCTAACTCTAAAATATAGTAATAAGGTAACCTAGAACTAAATAGCGCAGATCTTCTCTAATCTACAAGGTCTAGTAGCAGCGTAGAAGTAGAGAAGAGATAACCTAATAACTAGTATACGCGTAATAGACTCTACGTTACTAGTACTATTTTCTAAATTATTCTTAATAAGGTCTTCTTAGACGCGTGCTAGTAGCTAGGTAGATAGTAGAATAATAGAAGAGAAGAAGGCTATAATAATAGTAGAGGCGGCGTATACAATAAGGCGGGCGTAGATAGACTGCTAGAGAACCTAGTAAGAGAAGAGTAGAGTTAACGTCTATAAGGTTATAGACTAGAATAGACTAAGTAAGAGTAAGAGGTAGACGCTGCAAAGATAAAGGGCCTCTAAGAGCGTTAGATAGAGAGAGTAGTTTAGTAGGTACTATAAGGTAAAGGTATAGCAAAAAGAGACACTATAAAAGAAAAAGAGAATACTAAAAGAATAAACAAACGCTAGCTATATAATAACGTTCGCTAGCGCAAGACGCTAGTAGAAGCGCTAGTATAGTGCTTATAGAACGCTAGGCTATAAAGAGTATAATAGGTAAAAGAGAAAGCAGAGAAAATAGAGCTATAGAGTGTACTAGGTACACATAGAACAAAAGTAGAGATAAATAGGTAATCTTAGTAGTAAAGATATAGATAACTATGCTAGCTAAATATAGTAAGATAAGATATAATTATCTACTATACGTACTACGCATTAAGGTATTAAGAATCTTACGCCTCTAAAAAGACGCCTACTCTTATAGATTAGGCTGCAGTAACGTGTTTACTATAGTACTCTAGTAGAGAATAGGCTACTCTCTATAGAAGGTCTACCTACCTATAGAGTTCTGTAATAGTAGTTAATACGTAGCTAATAGCGCCTAGCCTTATTTATATAGAAGAAACTAGCCTAGAATAGACTTTTAGATAAACACTATCTTGCGACGCTAAGAGCGTTGCGTTAGAGATAATAGTAGATAAGCTCTTTCTACCTATCTTTACTTAATACGTTAGGCGTAGATATAGGCTTTCTAGAGATAACTTAAGTTAATCTTGCTACGCGTATCTATCTAAACGTAGGCTCTTATAGGCAAAATAAACTACGTTTATAAAGGTAGTAAGAGAGCGTTAGCATAAATAGTATAGACTATAACTATAGATAGCTTAAAATAGTATAGTAGCTACAGAGAAATAAAAAGACAAGAATAATAGTTAGAGTGCGCTAAGCTTATTAGCTAACAAGAGCTAGAGGTTATATCTATTTAGAAAGAACGTATACGTAATCTAGTTTAAATCTAGTAATAGATAATTAACCTTATAGTTATTTCTATAGTAAACTATCTTACTAAAATACGTCTAGAAGTCTATAGCGTTTTCTAGGTTAAATAACAGTCTAACTTATTATATATAGCGTACCTATTTACGCTATACACTAGCGCATTTCTATAGTATAACCTACGCATCTATAATAGTGTACTAATCTACGTAGTTACCTATATTAGTGCACTTTAGGCAGAAGTTTATTAGCATTATACACTAAAAATATATACTCTTTCTTTATTTCTCTTCTATCTTGCTAGTTTAGTAGTATCTTGTAAGCTCTCTAATAAGGCGCTAGTTACAGCGTGTATAAAGGTAATCTAGGCTGTTAGTAAAGTAAAGCGCACACGTATTAATCTAGAATTACTGCGTAGTAGAGAACTTTTTATTAAAAAGACAGGCGCAATCTCTATTCTTCTATAATATAGTAGCGTAGTTAAACACTAACTTCTACTATTACTTTACGATACAATAGTAGTATTCTAAAGAGTTAGTAGTAAGACTAGTCGCAGGTACAGAATAACTAAGCGTAGTGCAGGTAGTAGAGAAAGTAGACACAACGCGCTTCTTACGTAGACTAGAAAGATAGGTATAAGAAACACTAGAGAACCTAATAGAATAACTATAGTTAGCGTTACGTAGGCCTTACTAGTAGAGATAGCTGCTAGAGAGTTTATAGGCGTAGAAAGATAACATAAGAGAATCTTTGCTAGGCAACGTAGGTTTCTTATCTACCTAGCGCTTAGTTTAGGTCGCTATAGAGGTAGAAAGTAAGAATGTAATAGCAGGCTTAGAAGCGGAGGACGCTAGCACAGCGTTCTTCTAGTAATTATAGCAAATATTATATAATTCTTTCTTCTCTTAATAGAAGTGCTAATTAACAGAACTATTAAAGTACTCTACTAGAACGCTACAGTAATATATAGAATATTTTGTGTTTAGTTATATAAATATATTAATAGTTACGCAATTAGCGTTAGAGGCTTTATAGTAATAGTAACTTAATAGAGCAGAGAAACAAAGAATACAAATAATAGCAGGCCTTTTGTTATAACTAGCTTGTCTACTACTCTACACTAAGTTAATAAAGTAGTTAGGTAATCTAACCTATAAGACGCATTAGATATTATTAATATTAATACCTACTAGAAACGTAGATGTAGTAACAAGAACGCTGTTAGCGCTTACAGAAAATAACGCTTACACGCGCTAACGCAGGTCTATTAATATCTTAGCTATATATATATTATAATCTAAGGCTTAACTAAGACTATAGGCTTTCTCTATAAGCAGAACGTACACTAAGGTCTTTCTAAGCTTCTTTACCTATCTACAGATAGACTTAGCTAGTGTAGGCTAATTATTCTTCTTATTAAGTTAAACTAAGCAAACTTACTAGAATAACTTAGAATAGTTAGTAGACTTACAAAATAGAATAGTCTAAAAAGGTAGGCATATGCGTTAAAAAGTAGTAGCCTAGTAGTAGATAGAAATAGTTATAGATAGAAGGGTTAGTTACACGCTAAAGAGAGTAATCTTACCTAGTTTAAGAAGGTAACGCTAGTACTTATAGTTCTTTAGAAGTATATAGTAAAACTTATCTATAATAATTCTCTCTAGCAGACGCTTAGTTATACATTATAGGTAGTATAACATGTCTATAAAGGCTAGTTTACTAAGGCACTCTAGCGTAGCAAGAATAATAAAAGCTAATTTATTATAATAGCTGTTCTACTAAACTATAGTAGAGATAGAATGCTTTTCGCACTAGGCTATAAGGTTCTGTTATAACGTAGTAAGAGAGACAATAATTACGCTTTAGCTATAGCAATGCTAATAATAAAGAAGAAGAAATATAAGACTCTTACTAGCACCTATACCTATAATATAAGTAATAATAGTGTTACTATACATAATAGCGTAAATAACAGCCTCTTACCTAGAGTAGAACTTAGCGTTAGAGCTAAAGTTTACGTAAAGAAGTAGCTATAACTACAGCGCGTTGCGTTCTGTATAGTTAGCTAAGAAAGCAAACAGGTCTCTAACAACGTTATCTAATTTATTATTATTAAAGAACCTAAGAGCCTTATACTATTTTACAGACACTTTATACTATTTATAAGCCTTCTTAAACTTCTTGTTAAATACTATAATAATACTTTAGAAGTAGATAATAGCCTCTATTCTTACTAAGTGCCTAGCCTATATCTTACAATTTTTAGCCTCTTAGTTGTCTACTATTTTATTAACGTCCTCTTAAGTTAACTTAGCGTATTTACTATCTACTTTTCTTCTAAAGATAATAATAAGATAGCGTATAGTACTAACATTAATTTATATACCTATATATTTCTCTATATATATAGTAACAACTGTATAAAGGCGCTAGAAGGTAATAGGCTGCTTACCTTTAACGTTAGGCTAAAGTAGACTACTTATAGCTTATTGCAAGTAAAGATTCTAAATATTATCTAGAGTAAGAGAGAGAATAAGCGTATAGAAAGAATAAATAAGCTAAAGGTACTATACAAGCAAATAACTAACCGCCTTAGATAAAAATTAATAGATAATCTTAATAGACTTGTTATAGTTATACCTCTTATAATATTAGAAAATAATAGTAACAAGACTATTATAGAGAAACACGTTGTAAAGCATGCTATTAGATAGATTTTTGTAGTAAATGCTAAGAAGTTTAGTGCCTTATACTAGTTACCTACTAGTAAAATAGACTAGGCTAAGAAGCAGGTTAAGAAAGTGTTAGGTAAGGTTATAGTACTACTTAATTTAACAAGAGTTAATAAGGTTTATAATAAGTACTTTCTAGCTCTATTACACAGCAGCTAAGTGCTAGTTCTTAATAAAGTTAGCTTCTACTTTAAGTAGTGTAGACTTACAAGAAAAGAGGCTATAGTCTACTATCTTATCTCTAGAATTCTCTATAAGCTACTTCTAGAGTATAGATAGTAGTTAGTCTAACATTAGTATAGAGGCTAATTAGCATAAGAGAGTAGACGCCTTAACCTCTACGTTATAAACTATATTACTAAAGAAATTAAGCGTAGTGTAGAACTCTTTTAGTGTAACCTCTTTACTATTCTAACTAATAAAGGTATCTAAGTTATTACTATAACAGAAGTTACTTAGAATACGCGCAGTGTAGATAAGCACGCCTATTAGAGTATTAAACTCTATTATAAGATAATTCTACACCTACTACTAGAATAATATAGCTAAAGCGCAATTTATTTCTTCTATATTAGTATAAGATACTTTAGAAGAGGTAGGCTTATTAATAAACTTAAGCGTCTTCTTCTCTATTATAGCGTTGTTAAGCGCCTTCTTCTCTATTATAGTATTATTAAGCAAGGCCTACGTTACGTTTAAAGTAGGCTAGGCAAAATATTTATAAAAATATTAGATACTTATAAGTTAGACTATCTTCTTAAAAGCTATAACGTCTGTAGTAAAGTTGTAGACTTTACGTAAGGCACGCTTCTCTTTAGAGAGAATAAGAAAGCTAGTTATAATAATAAGAGAAGACTTAAATTTATTACTAACGTATGTCTGCGTAACAAGAGATAGCTAGAAGTAATAATAGAGGTTCTCTATAGAGTCTAGCGTAGTACGCGTATAGTTTGTATACACTATAGAGTAGACGCTGTAGTAGTTACGCAACGTAGTAATAATACTATTCTAAGTCTTTTACTAATTAGAGCGCATAGTAAGTTGCAAAAGATAAGACTAGCTATTAATAAGAGTATAGAAGAAGAATATAAAGATCTTTTATAGTAGTAATACATATAATATAAAAAAGTTCTAGTAGACTTTAAGTAGGTAGAGTAGAATATAATAGGCATCTTTCTATATTATCTAGATACGCGTATACTGCAAGACGCGTAGAGTAGTATTCTGCTACATACGTACTATACTCTTAGCATAATTATAGAGAAAGAAGAGTATAAGCTTACCTTTTTTAGTAGAGGTAGTAATAGTAGCAAGTTCTTTGTTCTAGCTTATAGAAAGTATATTAAGAAACTTAGTGCTACTAAGCTAGAGGCTAGTCTTAATAGTAGACCTATAGAGTATAGTATCTAGCTAGTTCTTCTGCTACTATTCTATAAATATATTAGTAGATGCAAACTGCGCAGTAAGATAATAAGTAGTGTTATCTCTATCTAGTAGAAGTTTAATATAGGCTAAGGTAGTAGGCACAATAGGTAACCTAGAGTTAGAGGCACTACTAGATTAACGCGTATTATTCTTACGTAATAAAAGAGAGAGAAGAACCTTAAAGTAGCGCAATAGATTTAGGCTATTAACTTTGCTTAGAACGCTCTAGAAGTAACGCTAAGCGTAAGTATCTTAAATAACTATTTAGAAGTTAGACGCTGTAGTAGAGTTAACGCTAAAACTTATCTAGTGTTAAGAGCGTAGATAATCCTTTATGTTATAGTCTCTACTCTTCTTAGAGTAGATATAGACAGAATTAGAATAGATAGTATACGCTAGCGCTAGATATACAGAGAGATACTAAATAGAGTTAAGAGAAGAGCTGTCTAGCTTTGCAAAGAAGAAATCTATATAGTCTTTCTTAAAGCTAGATATATAGATAAGGTCTAGTGCCTTCTGCTGTATAATAGCGCAATTCTTAGATTAGACGTTCTTAGAATAATGCCTCTAGAGGTGCTTCTTAATAGCTTTAGAGAGTACAACGCACTAGTGCGTTAGGTAAATAATAAGCCTATTAGTTATATTAATTTAGAAAGTATAGTTAAGAAAAGATATACTAATAGATAGATATAGGTAAGAATATAGTAGCAGATTAAGACAAAATAGAATAGAGAAAGAAGAAAGGCCTAAAAAGAGTTTTTATTCTTATGTATTTCTAAACCTATAGACTAAATAGGCGCGCGAAAGTAGTATTTAAACTAAAGAGACCTACTACTACGTTACGCTAAATAAAAACAGCCTGCGTTCTTATCTTTGTCTAAAGCTTCTAGAGTTTAAAGCAAGAATAGTAAAAACTACGCAATAGTAACTAAAGAACTAGAAATTATACCTAACGCGCTCTAGAAGAATAAAGACATAAGTAAGATAGTGTAAGAGACCTACTAATACGTAGAACTAGATAACGTAGTCTATTATATTCTTCTAGATATAGTAGAGAGTGTATAGTTATTTATTGCGCGTACGCTAGAGAATGCTATATAGTAGCTCTGTTAGCGCGTTGCAAAAAAGCGCTTAGTGCAGTTTATTAACTACGCCTATAACAACCTATAGTTAAATAGAGACGCCTTATCTAATAAGAAAGAGTTAGATTAGCTATTAAAGTAAATAAGAAAGAAAATAATAATAAAGTAGGTTAATTAATAATTAAAGGAATAGTTAGACTACGCGCTAGTAGAAACTGTTGCTAGTACGTAAGACTTAGTAGTAGTATAATAGAATAAGATTATATATTTAGACTATAAGATTAAGTACCGCAACTTTGCAAGACAGTTAGAGAAGATTAGTGTAAGTAAGGTAGCTAAAATAATAAACTACGCAAAGGTAGTTATAATAGTAGAAAGTTTAAGAGAATAGAGAGTAGTGTTAGAAATATAGAGAGAGGTAGCTAGAAGTAGAAGATAACTATTTACAACTATAAATACTATAGTGCTAGCTCTAGTATATAGAGTAGAGCTGTAAATAACGCAGAGAATAGACATTATTTCTAATTTATAGGCTAGTAAGCTTATTCTTTTATAGTAAGAGAGTAGGCGTTCTAAGAGAGCGCTGTCTGCTAGTAAGGTATAGAGTTTTTATACGCTACTAGCAACTATATATTATAGTAAAACTGCAGGAATTATAGGCAATATATAGTATTAATAGATAATGTCTACTCTTTACTTAGAATATAAATAGCTAGAGAATATTCTAAGAAGATAGAGAAAGCTTATAAGTATAAGAGAGTAGAGCGTAGCAATAGTCGCTAGAGAACAACTCTTCTACGAGATTAGTAGCAACGTAGATAAGAAGTTAATATAGGTTAAGTACATAGCTAAGTATTGTAACTAGAACTAGTACTTAGAATATAGAAAGCGTTAGTAGATACTAAAGCAAAAGTTTAGTTCTAGTATCTTTGCACTACTACTAAAAGCGTCTATTCTAAATTTATTTATAGAGCAGAAGCTAATTCTAAGACTAGAAAACTAGATAGAGATAGTTACCTAATGTAATAATAACGTTAGTAGTCTTTATAAAGTAGTAGAACTATTACTTATAAGCTATATATAGAAGAAACTCTCTTCTAAGTAGCTATTTCTTAAGGCGATCTACAAAAGCAACCTAGAAAACTATCTAGTAGAGTTGCTAATAGAGCTAGTAGAGAATAGGTTATAGTCTTTTTAAATAGTAGAGGTACGTAATTTAGATAATTATAGAAGCGTAGATAGTATAGACGCAGCTAGTAATAGTAACAAAGGTAGAGAGTAGAGTGTAGATAGAGACTAAAAAAGGTAACTACGCAATAAAAAGTACTCTATAATGTAACGTTATACGTAATATACGCTGTATAGAGTAGACTTAAAAACGTAACATATATAAAGAATAAGAAGTAATAGACTATAACGCAGGTACTATTATTAGAACTAGTATAGCGTAGTTAATAGAGCGCTATACAAGCTAGCGCTGTAGAATAGACTATAGAGGTTATAGACTAAAGAATGTAAGTAGATAACGCTAATAAGACTAGCGTTACTAGTAACAATATATTATAGTATATAGAACTACAAAAGTAGAATAGACCTAACTTAGACTCTAAGCTTTTATTTAAGTAGATAGATTAGGCTGTCTAAGCCTAGAGTTATCTAAGATAAGAGATAATAGATATAAAATAGCTACCTTATATATCTCTAGAATAGAACAGACTATACGTAATATTATATACCTAGCTTCTTAGATAGAAGAGAGATTTACTACATTATATAGAAGAAAACCTACACACAATAAGCCTTTTACTAGTGCCTTTTTAAGTAGACTATTAGGTTATTAGTTACTATTACGTTCTTTGTTGCGCAGCGCAGCTATGCCTTAGACGCCTTTTACTTAGATATAGTAGCCTTCTAATATAGCTTTTTAATATAGTCTTTTAGTATAGTCTTTTAGTGTATTCTACCTATCTTTTACTAGAATATAGAAGCCTTTTACTAGAGCCTTACGCTATATAGTATTGTTTAGAGCCTTTTTATAGCTTATCGCGATATTATTATATAGCCTAATGCTGTAATTTAGAAGCCTTTTACTAGTAGAGTAAAGCCTTTTACTGTACGCTATACTATTTTAGATCTAGTGTAGAATAAACGCTTTAACTAGTTTTCGCAGCCTTTAGGTGCAGAAGTTAGAATTCTAATATAGTTAGATAATTAGCGCAATTCTTAGTGTGTTACTAAGTTATTAGGTCTTAAAGATTACTAAGCTAATAGTTAAAACCTATAGCGTAGTAAACTACTTAGATAAATATCTTACTTTTATTAAAATTACAGAAGAGACGCAGCTAAGACGCAATCTTTATATAGATATAAGAAGTAGCTATATAGCCTAGTTCTATTAGAGTATTAGTAGATAACTTAGAGTCTAAGTAAAATAATAGTAGTAGAAAATAAGAGCCTACTAGAGATAGCGTCTTTATAGGTATCTAATATAATAAGTCTAATACTACGCTAAGTGCTAGTAAAGAGAAGGTAGAGAATAGAACCTCTAAGTAGATTTATATTAAGAGTATAGCGCTAGGTACACTAATAGGCTTAGCGCTTAGGTAAGAGTATATAGAAAGAATATTAAAAGAAAAAGTAAAGAAATATTAAGAGAGAGAGTAAGAGATATTAAAGAAAAGAGTAAAAAAAGGTTATATTTTAATAGAAAAAAAAGTAAAGTAGTCTATCTCTATCTCTATATAGAGATTTCTATTAGATCTAGATAGAAAATATAATAGAGAATAGTGTAGACTATATATACGCTATAAGGTTCTCTAGATAGTAAGCTAATCTTATCTCTAGACCTACGTGTTACTATTCTTCTTCTTAGTTATAACTTCTAGCTTCTCTATAATAGCTTCTATAAATAGAATAATAGAGACTAGCTTCTTACGTATAGACCTTAGCTTAAATTACTAGTAGGTAATAGTTTTAATAAAAGTAATATTATTATTAGAGTTAGATAGTAGTAGAGATAGACTAAGATTATAGTAGCTAGTAATAGGTATAGGTAATATAATAGAGAGTGCTAGAGAGTTTATATCTATATTAATACGCGTTAGTAGTTATTTTACTCTAAGAGTAAAGAGTTATAAATATATAAACTAAAAGTTAGTAGAATAAGTTTTTCTTAATATCGCTATTAGAGTTATAGTAATCTAACGCCTATAACTAGAGGCGTAGAGCGTTAGAGCAAAAAAAGAGTCCTCTATTAGTATAAACTTAGGTTAGTTCTATAATAGCTATATATATATTAATCTAGCTAATACTATATATATATTAGAACTTAGGCTTACTAGTGTCTAAGGCAGAAAGTAGAGCTAGACTTAGAGAGTAGAATATAAGACGTAGCAGAGTTATTAGAGCGCGTAAAGCTATTCTAGATAACTAATAGAAAGATATTAATAGAAAAAAAAAATAGTAGAAAGAAAAAAAGAAAGAATAAATAAAAAAGAAAAAAGGTAGATAAGTTATAGTATATACTAGTAGTGCTTAGCTTAGCGTATAGTTATAAGTAAGAAAATAAAGCTATAGTAATAAGTTTTATAGCACTACTTTATTATCTAAGAGTAAAAGTTATATATCTAAATTTTATACTTTATCTACTATATAGACAATCTACTATCTAACTAAGATTAACTATAGAACCTGCGCTCTAGTTAGGCGTAGCTCTACCTATTACACTACTACTAAAATACTAAATAACCTTCTCTAGAGAAGCTTCTCTAGGCTAATAGTTAGTAAGAGATTAACCTATTAGAACGCATTTAATATAAACCTAGTAGCTAGTGTATAGACTTAGCGTAGTTTATAAGAGTAGTAAATATAAACGCTATAACTCTCTTAAATATCTTATTCTACTTAACGTCTTTCTTACTAAAGGTTAATAGAATGCTACTAGTTAGTTCTTAGAGTAGATAGAACTAATCTTTAGAGCTAAAACGCTTCTAAAGAACTACGCAGTAACGTTAGCATAGTACCTAAAATAGTAGTAATAAGGCTAGTAATATATAGGTAGTAAAAATAAAGTTGTGTAGACTAGTTTTAGTTTTCTTAGAATTCTATATAATAGCGTTTAGAAATTTCTTAATAAAGGCTCTACCTAGGTAGTTTACGTCTCTAGCTAGATAATAGGCTACGCTAGTCTTAGAAGGCGTAATAGAGAGGCGTAATTAATCTTTAGTAGAGCGCTTAGAGATAATAAAGCTAGCTAGAGAGGTTACCTAGAAGTAGCGCTAGAGGTAGTTACTTTAGTAAACTAAGAGAATAGAGCTATTAGGTAGATTAGATAAAGTTATAGTAAGAAAGATAGTGCGTATTAAGAGAGAGAGTATATGTTATATACTATCTAGAGAGTTCTACTATTAAAGGCGTAGGTAAGAATAGAAAGAAAGGTTTAATTAAGAGAGATAAGAGAAGAAATATTCTTTTTACTAGTAGATTTGCTAGCGTAGTTACCTTTATAGAGTATAAATAACTTTATCTTTACTTATACTAAGAAGAAGACATAGTAAAGTTATAGTAATATATATTATTACTATTTTAACAAAAGATAAAAGAGCTACTATAGTTCTATAGACGCTAAGAGGCTATACTTATATAATAGCGTTATATCTAATATAATAAGTAATACTACTAGAGTATAGGTATACTATAAAGATACTACTAAGGCGTAATCTAATCTATAGAATAATTTAACCTAGAACAGGCTTATAGAGAGAAGCTATATACACTCTCTAAATTTACACTTAGTAATATTAGCTTCTATTTAGGTAGATTATATTACTATAGAAGAGAGAAGGTAAGCCTTATAAGGTAAGAATCTAATTTATAGAGCTATCTACCTAGTGCCTAGACTATAGAAGAATTATATTAGAATAAGAACTAAAGCTTAATCTATTATATAGATTTACTCTATAGTATAGCGTATAGAGGCCTAGGTACGCACTCTATAGCGTAGTTGTATTTTATAGGTATTAAGTATAACTAAGTTAAATCTATCTAGTTTATATAGTAGTAGATATAAACATAGTATAGAATAGGTAGTAGGTATATAGTTAGATAGGCTACGTAAGGCTTAAAGAAAAGGTAGAACACTATTATTTAGCCTCTATACCTACTAGTAGAAGTACTACCTACTAGATTTACTATAGAAAATATACAAAGCTATCTACCTTACTAACTAACCTAGCGCTACTATTCTATTCTACTAGATATTCTATATTATTATGCAACAGCGCTATAGCGTAACCTAGGCTTAGATCTACTTAAATACTAAGGTAAAGCGTAACTTAGGCTTTACTATTATAGCTCTAGACTAATAAATAAATATATATTCTTTAACTACTAACGCGTTGCCTTTATTCTAAATTATCTAATACTCTACACGTTGCTTTCTTAGAGCCTTAGTTCTATACCTAGTTTAGTAGTTAAGTATAATAGAAAGCTATAGTTAAACCTTAGGTTCTCTATAGATAATTACTTTAATAATATAAGCGCTTAGGTAGTCTAGCGCTATATCTAGAATAATGTTAAGTGCGTATTAGAGAAAGCTAGTAATAGTAGTATAAGTAATTGCAAAAGTGTGCATATAAATTACTAGGCAAATCTTTTCTATAGTATAGAGCAGCAGTATAGTAGCACGTAAATACAAAACCTAACTAGCGTTCTCTTCTATAGCTAGTAGTTCTTCTCTAGGTATATAGTGTTAGATAACTATAAAAAGTTCTAGGTTAAGCTTATCTAGATTAATAGAGCTAGTAAAACCTATATTACTCTTAGAGATATACTGCTAGTGTAATTCTATAAGGCTAGTTCGCACCTATTTAGCGTGCTAATCTAGCTAGAGGTTACTATTACTAATAATAAGATTAGTAAGAAAGTTCTAATAGGCCTCTACTATAGCTACTAAAAGGCCTACTATAATAATAGCACTACTCTAGCTAACTTTCTAGTAATTAATGCCTACTTTAATAGTAGAAATAGTATAATACTAACTTTATATTAGCAGTGCTAAGATAATAAAAGCATTCTACTTACACTAAAGGTATTTATAGCATAATTTTACTATATAATTTCTACTATACTAGACTTACCTAGAAAGAGGTTAGCTAGACGCCTAAAGCTATAGTAAGCCTAATACATATACTTAAATAGAATAGTAGTTTACTTATAGTAGTGTGCGCTATAGTTAATAAGAAGCTTATTTAGGCTAAATAACTTAACTAAACGTAAAGCTATAGTAATAAGCGTAGTAAGAAAAGAGAAAGAGAAGAGATAAAAAATAAGAAAGAATACAAGATAGAGAACTAGCGCTAATATAAAGTAAGCTATTCTTTATTAGGTTTATATAATTTAATAGAACTAGGTAAAAGAGGCGCTACTACTCTAGTTCTACTAGAGACTCTATATATATTATATAACTATACTAAAAGAGTAGTGTGGTGGTGAAACCAGTGACATAATGATGGGCCGAACGGCTATTAGGCTCGAGGGTCGGTGCGCCGGGGAAAGCTAGGTCTGAACAGCGTTCAGACGAGAACAACAACTACATACATACACACAATACAATTAACTGTATCAAGCACCTGTTCTAATAGAGATACTCCTAATCTCTCTACTACATATAGCGACCGACTGAAACTTAACCTATTTAGCCTCCTGCCTTAGGAAGGCTGCGCGCTACCTTCGAGTGCGCATTTCACCTACTGAAGGCTCGTTAGGACAACGGTTCGACTAGGCTTTAGAAGAGACACGATTATTGCGCAATGCGATAGAATAAGCAACAGGCAAGTACATAAAACAGAGAATAAGATAATACGTAGAACAGTATACCTAAGAGACGCGCAGAAGCAAACTGCAAGCTGTAGGAACCTGACAGTACAGACACCTAAGAAGTGGGCGCACCGAGAGACCCCTAACAACACGAACGATTAGACAACGATAACCGCTACTTGGGCTAACAGACAATATAGCTGCAGTAGCGCCGCGCTGAGCGACACGAAGGGCTAGACGAGAGGTTCGGACTAGGCTGATCGCCCCTCAGATAGCCGCACAGACAGGAAACGACACAACAGAAAGTACACGGCTGTATTATCCTACCAAGAACGAACAACAAGACCTAAGGAAGGTTAGAAGAGCCGACGCAGTAGATCTTAATTCCGGCACAGCTAGAAAGGAAGAGGCTAAACAACAAGATAGCGGTGGAAAGCTATTACGGCATATAAAAAAGGCGGCGATAGCTCTTCTAGCAAAGGACACCCAACTTCGTTAGCAAGCAAACGGTCAAACCTAATCGACAGCACTTATACGTTTAACATTTACACTAGCTATTGTACTATTCGCAATACTTGTGTACTACCTCGCACGAATAAGTGAGAGTTAATCCAACAAGGCTAAGGTTAACAAACGATCCAAGTTAGTTGCCGAAGCCCCTTTAAAAGCCTAGTTCGCCGAACAACTATCTTTGCCTCTCCGAACCAAGCCTATGAAACCCGAAGCAACACCTACGTCATCCCAGGAGAACATCGAGATGCTAGACATTCTAGAGTCCTCAGGCACCACAAGCCAGCAGCCTCAGGCACAACCTCTAGTACAACCCTAGAATAACGACATAGCGAAGCTCCTTCAGATAATAGCTCAGTCTCTCTAGCAGCTAGGCAATCGCCCTCTGGTCTATTCTACCTAGCTTCCCCCGTACCTATCGGAGACAGTTCTAGTGTTTGATAGAACTAACGTCACCACGTTCCTTAAGCGTTTCGAGGACATGTCGAAGTACTACGAGTTTACGGACAAGATAAAGATTAATCGCCTTTCGGCGCACTGCAAACCTAAGCAGAGGGCGATTATCTAAGCCTCGAACGAATATTCTAACGCTCTGGTTACCGAATCCTAGAAGGAGTTTAGAGAGGCTCTCAGGAAGCTCTTTCGTACTAATAACAAAGACTAACAGGAAGCTCGGGCTGAGTACTTCGAGCACTGGCTCCTCTAGTGCTAAGCGAGGTCTAATCTAAACATTAAAGAGTACCTACAGGAGTTTTAGATTCGCAGCAAGCGCTGTGTTAAAGCATCAACTATTAATGAAGATCGCCGAGGTTTCTACCTAGTTAAAGGACTACCCTTTAGGCATGCTATAAAGATACTTAACAAGTTTAGTTTAAAGACTAACAACCCGAAGGCATTCAACTACACTAAGATTAGTGACTACCTTACTACCCGTCTAGAGGTAGAGGAAGAAGCTCGCATGCTTAACCCCTCTAAAGCAGTCAAAGAGATCGTCCCGGAAGTTGAATTCAACCCAGCGCAGCCGATAGCCCGTTAGCAACCTCAGCAACTAGCACTAACCCTCTAAGACAACTACACGCAGGCTTTCTAGCTACCTAAGCTTAACGTCCTGCTCTAAGACGAGCCGCTTAGGCTCTATGCCTCCTAGTCTCCTCTAGGAAAAGCACCCACTAACACAGAGGTAGATAACTTAGTTAACAAGATGCTCGACCTAAAGATTAATCGTGCTAGCCTAGAGATAGAACTATAGAAGATCTAGTGGACCCACCGCGAAACCAAACTTATGAACAACTCCGACATACGCAGCGAAGTAGACCGTCGAGCTAATAAACGCGCGAACTACCTGAGGGCGTACCTACTCTAAGGCTAGAGGCAATTCTAGCCGAATAACTAGTATCGACCTCAGCAGCAGCAGCAATACGGTGGTTACTAATAGAATACCGGTTAGACTTTCCGCAACAATTCCTAAGGCTTTCAGAATCTAGGAACTAGATATAATTAAGGCACCGCGAACGGACAGGCACTTAGGGCAACCATAAATTGTTAGGTGTGTAACAAGAGCAATTATCGCAAGCAGGACTGCCCAACTCTTCGAGCGTACATAGACAAGGGCTAGCTTTACATGGATAAACGGAACATGCTTTAGTAGGGCACGCCGGAGAACCCCTAGGGTCGTATCAACAACCTAGGCTAGAGACTATAGGCTGAGAGCATTTCGGCCGAGATTAAGCGACGATTCCTAAAGGAGGACATTAACCCCCTCACGGTTAACGCCTGGTTTAGCAACCCGAAGGCCCTAATTAGTGTGGAGAACAACGCTATTTCGGTTCAGCTTATGCTAGACTCCACTAGAAGCCTCCAAGCAGATGACGTAGAACAATTCTGGAAGCTTTTGAGCATCTTTGCTAAAGACGAATCGGACTACCGCCCGCGTCTAGCGAACCTGAATTAATGCAACAACACCATCGCAGCCGCAACCATTTCCAGAGCATCCTCAGAACCTAAGAAGGCAGCATCTCACGATCCTTCTAAGGTTCAGAAGAAGACAATACTGCGAAGACCCAGTAACGATCACATCTCTTATCTCCGAGGTCACAAGAATAGGACGGAACACCCTTCAAGCTATCGGGCGCTAAACAAGGAGAGGGTTGTCTAATTTAGCGAAGAAGACGATCTTATGCAACTAGACAACAGAGCATCTAGGACACTACAAGGACAATCGGAACTAAATCCTAAGACGACTAACAAGCAACTAAGAAAGCGCAAGATTGTCGACAAGCTTAAGCCTAATGCACAGGCTATAATCCGCAGTATTCTAGGCACTTCGATCCCCCTTTAGATTAGTACTCTTCTTAGTAACATGCCCGAAGTCTGCAAGACACTGTTTAACTCCAACTACACGAACGAGGAGCTAGATAAGTTCGAAGTTAATGTTATTAAGACGTTAAGGCAACAGGCTAGACAAGAGGAGCTTTAAGAAGAGGAAGAAGAATAGGAGTTTAACGAGCCCTTAGGCGCCGCGGTTAATGCGATTACCCTTAGCACTCTCCCCGACTACGTACTAGTAGAAGCGGAAGCTAGCAGAGTAGTTAACTGCTACAGCCTAAAGGCAGAACACTAGACTAACCAGGAGATTAGCTATGTGCAACAGCACATCATCGCAGATCAAGGCTAAGAGTACGACTCTGAAGACGCGGATTATAACCACCTGAGAGATAATCGAGCGTATAACCGACTGATAGGTATCGAGCACTTGCGCTGAGACTGCCCAAAGGTCCCTATCGACATTAGAGGGAACTCTTTCCTCTGCCTCTTAGACTTAGGCGCTAAGCTAAACACTATTAAGAGAGAAGCAGCCAAGAGGGCCATGTTGCCAATTACATCACTACTAGGCAGTATAAAGGCCGCTTAGATAGTCACCGCAAACGGAAGCACAGTAAGCTTTGTAGGTATTGTCTAGGGTGTCTCTGTTGTCATAGAGCAGATTAAAGTCCGAACAAACTTCTTTGTTATAGAATCCTGCACCAATCTAATTATTCTAGGTAACTCTTTCCTAACAGACGCTCGGGCGCGTATTGAGTATGCGACCAATAGATTAACGTACTGTCGCATCTTTAGCGCAGACGGCTAAGCTAATACGAGATTCGTGTGTGCTAGAAGTAACAAGCTTACGGCTCCTAGTCTTTATGCTAGACCTACGTCAGGAAAAGGCATAGGAGTGTAGTAGCTAGCGCTACACTCTAGCACGCGACTAAAGAGCTGGCAGGCAGCGCAGCGTGCGCGCATGTAGGGGCAGTAGGTGTAATAACGGAGGAGGTCAGGAACGGCGGACTGAACGGCAGTTAGATGCCTATGCGACCTGTTAGTGAATAGGTCCTACGGAAGAAGCGCAGAGCCCCCGGAAAAGATCTAACAGCGTACTTATCAAGATCGAACGGCGAGTTAATAGGCCTTAGGCCTAACAGAAGCCTGCTAATAAGAGACGACGAAGGCCTGTGCATTTTTGAGATAGGAGACGTCGACGGGCTATTAGCCTAACTTCTAAGCGACATCGCGGAGAGCATTAGTAACGAAGACACCGCAAAACAGAGTGAGGCGTCCTTCTAGGCGAAGAACCTGGCCGAGGTAGATAAAGGCCTCGCACTAAAGGTCGATGTGGTTACAATGTCGCGCGAACCCGCGCGCCCGCCCGCTAAGCATGCGGCAAGTTAGCCGAATAACGCTTAGATTAACGGAGCTTATAAGCGCAAAGGCGTCAAGATTAAACCTATTAACAACTCCGGCCAACTAACGCGACCTATTAAGGGGCGGTTAGACTAGAAGGAGAGGGCGGCAGCAAAGCAAATACCTAATGCCGACAGCCAATCAGCTCTATTCGCTAAGTATTTTAAGCTACGATACGCCGCATTTCCCTGAGGCACTTAAATAACACCTGAACGCATTTCAGAGATGAAAATCTTATCGGAGTTATTACTAGCAGAAAAAGACATGCTCTTAGAGGTCCTCTACTAACAAGAAGCAGCACTAGCCTAGGACTTCAGGGAATCTAGAAGAGTTAGCAAAGACGTTATCTCTCTAGTCGTTATTAATACGGTACTACATTAAGCCTAGAGAGCTAACTAGTTCCCTGTCCTGAGGAAGCTTCGGCAGGTTGTAATTAACATAATTTAGAACCGCATTAACAGAGGTACCTTAGAGTTATGCAAGAGCTAGTATCGCAACCTATGGTTCTTGGTTGCTAAGAAAGACAAGGGGTATCGCCTAATCAACAACGCTTAAAAACTTAACGGAGTTACGATTCGCGACGCTAACCCGCTACCTAATCCTAATGAGTTTTCGGAGGAATTCGCAGGATGCGTCATCATAAGCCTGTTAGACTTCTTCTTGGGGTACGACCAAGTGGAACTACACGAGGACTTAAGAGACATAACAGCCTTTTCGACGCTATTAGAACTCGTACGACAGTGCACACTTCTGATAGGCACAACAAACTCTCTAGCAGAGTTCGTACGTGTTATAACAAAGATTTGCAGGGACTACATCCCTAATAGGTGTATGCCGTACCTTAATAACGTGTGCATTAAGGGGCTAAAGGAGCGCTACGGCGACCGTAAGGTAGAACTGGGTGTGAGGCAGTTCGTCGCCGAACACCTTTCAAACATTAACAAAGTGCTTACAGACATTGAGCGCGCGGGCGCGACAATATCAGGCTACAAGTCTGACTTCTGCTACCCCTCTATAATCGTTGTTGGCTATCGAATCGATAAGCATAGCCGCCACCCTAATAAGAAGAAGGTTAACAAGATTACGCGTTAGCTAGATTGTCGCAACGCTAAAGAAGTCCGAATGTTCCTTAGGATCTGCGTTTACTACAGAGTATAGGTACTAGGTTTTGCTATTATCGCAGCCCCTTTGTTCAAGCTCCTCCGCAAGAATGCACTATTTGAATAGGGCCTAGAGCAGAAGCAGGCAATAGAACATCTTAAGGCAACCCTAACGACCGCTCCGGCGCTAGTTTCCATTAATTACACTGAGCCTATCTGAAAGATTATCCTCGCAGTTGACAGTAGCAAGAAGGGTTAGGGTGCAGTTATTATGCAGCTCGACCCGAACGGCTATCGTTACCTAGTACGCTTTAAGAGTGGAGTCTAGTCTACTACTAAGAGGAATTAGGATTTGAGCAAGCACGAATGTAAGGCCCTCCTGCTCGCTCTGAAGAAGTTTCGGTCCTACATCTACAGGGTAAACTTCCAAGTCGAGACAGATGCGAAGACGCTTATTGCGCAACTCTAACGAAGCGCAACAGATCTCTCTGGAGCCCTAATCACTTAGTAGCTTGCACTTCTTAACATGTAGAAGTTCGACATCGTCTATGTAGCCGGTAAGAAGAACGTTGTAGCTAATACCCTTTCGAGGATGCCCGAGCCAGATAGCTAGGAGCTGCCCGACGAACCCGAAGAAGATGTAGAAGACTTTATTAATGCGCACCTAAATGCAGTTCAGCTCGTCTTCAGCAAAGCTCTAGCGCACGCGTACGGAATGTGCTAGGTAGATCTTTCTTTTGACGATTAACCGCTAGCAGACGGCTACAGTGACAAGTTACAAGCAATCGCAGGCTAGCTTCTGTTCTGCAGAAGGCCTGAGCACATGTCCACCGCCGAGTTTCGCAAGTTTAAGAAGAAGGCGCTCCGAATGACTGTTAGGGAACGACATCTCTTTACAATCCTCTCGGGAGGCCGGCCTCTGCGAAGAGTGGTTAACTTAACAGATAAGCAGCATAAGATTATCAGATCTCTCTATGATGAGTCTGGCCACCGAGGCAAGGAAGGCACCTAGCGCAAGGTGTGGGCGCGCTACTATTAGAAAGGATAGTACGATTAAGTTAAACGCTATGTACAGTCCTGCCCTAAGTGCTAATTACATGCATCGGCAACAGTTCAAGAAAAGCTTTAGCCTACGGAGCCACCGACAATACTGTTTGCATGGATTACTATTGACGTCGTTTACATGCCGCCCGGCCGCAATAGCAAGAAGTTCCTTATTGTCGCCCGAGACTACCTTTCTTAATGGGTAGAAGCCAAGGCTTTAGCTAAGAACGACTCGAAGAGCGTTCAGAAGTTCCTACTGCATGATGTCTTTTGTCGATGGGGTATCCTACTTAAGATGTTAGCTGACGGAGGCCCCGAGAACAAGGGCCTTGTTGAGGAACTTTAGAAGCAATAGGGAATCAACAGAGTCATTTCGAGTGCCTACTACTCTTAGGGGCAAGGACTTATCGAGCGAGGGCACGCGCCTATTGTAGCTGCCCTAAAGAAGCTTTCTAGCAACTAGGTGGACAACTTGCCTAACGTTCTATGGGCCGACCGCACTACTATTAAGCGATCCACGAACGAGACACCGGCGTACTTGGTCTCGGGCCAGCAGCACATCTTGCCCATTAAGCTATCTATCCCGACTTAGCAGACGCTTCTATAGAATGACGTTTAGGATACACCTACCCTTCTTGCAATGCGAGCCCGCTAGTTTAACTGCAGAGATAAACGATTCAAGAAGTCTATCGACCGCACCGTGCGTCTTAGGCATGAGAACAAGGACTATTTTAACTAGTTAAGAGTCCTTCGGCTAAGCAAGCTTTCCCCGGGTGATCTTGTTCTGTTAAGAGACTCTTTCCACGAAAACGACCGATCTACGCTCACTAAGTTCCTACCTAAGTAGAAGAGGCCATTTCGCATTAGCAGCGTTAATGAGAAAGGTTAGTATCAGTTAGAAGAGCTCGACGGCACCTCTTTCCGAAGTTATACGCTAGGAAACCGCCTAAAGGCCTTTTACTAGCGCACAGTGGCAGATCTCGCTAAGATTAATAGGCTAGACTACGCCGCAACCGTATCCCCCGCTGATAAAACTAACGACGTAGATTAAGAAGCAAGCAGTAATAACAATAATAAGACGCCTGAACAGCCTACATACGGCCAAGACATCCTAGATACCCTAGAGTTAACTGAAGTTCGAAGAAGCCTACGGCTGAGAGCTTAACCAGACAATCCGTCAGTTAATGTAGAAGAGGAACAAGACATAGAACGGGCATTGTCTAGACCTTAGCGATTGTTGGTAGTTATCCCGACGAAGAAGCTAGATTTCAACCGGAATAAGTATCAGGCATATGCATTACAGGCATAGTTTTAAGTAGTTTCAGACATGTATGCATTAAACACTACGACTAAGCTCTAAACCACGTCTACAAATACATGCGGAGAATAGCCACCACTATTTTAGCCTACGACTAAGCAACGTACCTACTTCTTACCCTTCTTCTTCTTCTTGCTAGGGGTCTCCTGGACCGATGAGCCTTCAGACTTAGACAGAGCAAGGAATTTATCGCTCTTATTATTATTAATATCTATGGCCTTAGTAGAAGGCGCAGCAGGCTTGCGAGTGCGAAGAGTGCGTGTAGAGGCAGGCGGCGGTACTAGTTTCTTTGTCTTCTTAGTAGGGGTGGACTTTGTAGTACTCTTAGAAGGAACGCGCTTGCGCTTAGAAGATAGCAGAGCCGGAAGACTCTTCAGAGCGGCTATAGCCTTCTCTAGCTAAGCAAGCCTTAGCTTGCGATCCTTCTTAGAGATACCCTTGCTATAGTCGCTAATATCCAAGTCCTGGAACTTCTTAGTAGGATCGTAGTCGCCGTTACTAACCGGCTCCTCGGGAGCACGCGGAGCCTAAACCACAGAACCCTTCTTGTATAACTGAAGTGCGCTCGGGCTGTCAGAGCTGTTGAGAGGGAAGGAAGGCCGGGACAATTGACGAGGGAGGCGGGATGCTACGGGAGGCTCATCGAGATCCACTAGCTTAGTAAACATGACCTTCTTGCTAGAGGAGTCAGGCCGACCTAAGAACAAGTTAGCCGTTATACTGATACTAAGGAAGTGGATGTCTAAGAGGTAGTTGGGAACTTACGAGTAAAAGAGCACTGAGGTCCTGCGCTCTTCGCGTAACAATTAGTGCAAGTCCCCTATAGTATCAGGAAGCCGTTTAACATAACTGAGCGACACGACTTGAACGGAAGCTTTGAACCACGTTCGCAACAGCCGCACATTTCGTTACATCCGCTGAGCTCTTCATCCTCGCCTAAAGCCGACTTATGCTCGATCGCGCTGACAAGATAATAGTATATAAGTGCGGCAACAAGGGGCTTAAAGACGATTCGCTTGCGGTTCGTGCCAAGGGAGAAGAACTCGTAGAAGGACGAATAGTCCTTAGACACGTCTAGGGGCGCTAAATTAATTTTGCGCTCGATCTGAGGTCCTTTACCCTAAGTCGGAAAGCAGGCCGCCGCGAGAACCGGTCTAGCTAGAGTCCCCAAAGTGTTAAGGTCGACGATATATCTACGGAGGTCTTCGACCTAGTTAATAGTAAAGTCCGCGCGTAACATGTGCATTACTACAAAGAAACACAATGTTAGCGGAATGTCTTTTAGGAAGCAACAAAGGAAGACAGTAGACTTACTCTAGCCGACAACAGCATTAGAGGCGGAAATACGCTTTAGTAGCTCGTGCAACTCTGCTACCTAATCGCTGAGAGCTCCGGGCACTAGACGCTTTTTCGCGGGCGACTTAGAAAGGACTTTAGACTTAGAAGGGCCAGAGCTCTTAATAGAGGGGCCGAATTCCTTAATGTCAGACGGGGTTTTATAGTAGTTAGGCGGCACGGTAGAGCGTAAAGTGTCCTTACCCGTAACACTCTAAAGCGCCCGAGAGGCGCTTAGCGCGTGATCGAGGTCGACATCTATTTGCGTAATACCTAAGGACGTCTTAATATCGATCTGCTCTTAAAGGCTAAGAAGAGATCTCTCGTCATCTAAAGCGGAGAAGTTAAAGTTATCAAAAGGCTGCGTGTCCGGCTCGTCAAACTTATTAGCACTCGCGGGTATAGGCTAAGCAGCGATAGCAGCCGAATAGTCCTCAGCATTGGGCTTAGCGGTTATCTCGTCGGCAGGGGTTAGCTTAGGAGTAGCGGCCTCTAGCGCAGTAATAGCGGACGTTTGCTTAGGCGTAGCGCGCAGAAGGGCTCGTAGAGCGGCGGAGCGGGCGTTGTTAAAGCTAGAGGAGATGATAGACGCGCCCTTAACAAGAGGCTACTTAACAGTCTTGCCTTTAGGCGTGGTGTTAATAGGGCTAAAAGCTATAGTAAGAATGCGCGCAGAACGATAGCGGTAGCAGCAAAGCAAAGAGCAAGAAGAGGCAGAAGAGCGCGCGGAAGAGTATGAGGCGGTTAAAGCGCAGAAAGAGTAGGAAGTAGTGATAGGGATGTTGTGGGAGAATTTGCTTAATGTGTTTGCTGCCTAAAGAGCTATCGAGCCCGTAGCAACGGACCTACTTTTCTCACGAGAACCGCCACGCGACACTAGATTACAACACTAGGATTTTAAAGCCGGCTGGCATGTGATAATGCTCTTAGGATGCATTAGCGATGCAAGGAGGATGTCACGATGCCGCAATACGGAATGCGATGCATTTAGAGCGGTCGGGAATTTAACTAAAGGCCGCTTGGCTAGAGCCGTGGCAAAACTCCAACTAGACATCTTAAGTAGGCGCTTAGATTAGTATCCGCTAACGAGGAAAGGCCCTTAGATAGGCTAGGGAACAGCTTTGAGAACCTTAGGAATAGATCTCAACTTCACGGAAGGATTATTTTAATTTAGGAAGACGTTAGGAGATCTTCTACATAATTATAAAGGCTGCTAAAGCTATTGCTATTAGTACTTCTTAATCGCAGCTTGGGATCTAGTATTGTCGCGATAACTACTAGGAACCTAAGGATGTTGTAATAGGAAGATTATGTCTAAACGACATTCGGGACCTAAGGCTAAAAAAGAAGAGACCTTCTTTCTTTTGAGTGTGGGAGGGAAGTGATGCAGGTTTAGCTATCACGATATCACAGGCGTGAGAATGTAAGGTGACAAGAGAAGACTTAGAAGCATATTATGATTTCATTTGCTACAACTATAGAGTAGAACGGATAGACCTAAGGGTTGATTAGAGAGAAAAGAGACCGGAGAACTACCTGCGCACAGAAGAGCTAGCAGAGCCAGGAGTTGCAGGATTAGCAGGAGTCGAAGGAGAAACAGGCTTAGCAGTCCTAGTAGAAGTAGCAACAGGAGCGGCAACAGCAGAAGCCTTAGACTCAACGACATCGTTACTAACAGCATCCGCCTTATTAGCGACAGCCTCCTTAGGCTTAGGCTGCTTGCGAGGTCGGCCACGACTACTACCTAGAACCCGGACAGAAGGAGGAACAGCACGGGGAGCGCGACGACGAGGTTTCCTAGTTAGCGTGACGGGCTCAAGAACGCTAGCAGCCGAACGGCTATTAGGCCTAACAGAAAGCGCAGCGTCTAGAGCAGGCTAGCCAGTAGACGGATTAGACTTCGCAGGTTAGCCCTGACGCTTAGCGACAGTCAACCTAGACTTGTTGTTACCCTCACCAAGAATCTTTGAGCGCAGCGACAATAACCGAACATAAGTTGCGCTAGCAGAAGCAGGAGCAGCCTTAGCATCAGAAGCCTCCTCAGGCGAATTGCGGCTAAGATCCTTTAGGCTCGGTTAGAAAGCTAAGTCGCGACCGGCGTTGACATTACTTAAATAGTATCCGTACTAAGTGGCTATACTGTCGCTAGCCCAGGCAAATAAGGCCTTGTCGCCCTCTTTAGATGCAGTAGTTAGCTCCTTACCAGCCTTAAGACGAGTAAGGACGCCCTTAGAGGGACCGGCGATTATATTAGAGGCAACTACAGACTTAGCGGCTGCAGTAGACTTAAGGCCGCGCCTTACTACTTAGGTCCCTAGAAGAACATGTTAGCAAAGATACTGGGAACAAGGAAGTGAGTGTCTAAAGGACAGTCGGCGACTTACTGCGAAAAGAGCAGACCTGATGATCACCATGCTTCAAGCAATTGGTGCAAACCTTACCCTTCATCAGCTGGCCGTCAATGTAGACCTGGATACACCAGCCGAACATCTTTCTATAATTCGACGACGCACACCGACTACAGACGATAACCTCGACGGAAGGATCCTCAACTAAAGGATTAATCGCACCAACTAACTTAGCGCCGAAGCAATGAGACAGTATAAGCGCCTCTATGTTGGAGTCAAATAGCTAGCGCGCGGACTTGTTGTCTAACTGAAAGAATTCGCCAACAGTCATCTCTAGATTAGCTAAGTAGAAGTCGCTATAAGCGTTGACCTGCACATCAGACTAATAGCTTTTCTAATCGGCAGCCAGGATAGACAGAGAAGGCCTGAGTATGCGTTCTACGCTTTGCAAGGCATGCAAGTAATCCTGCATGTCTACGGTAAAGCTAAGGGTGACGACATAGGCTCTCTAGTTAGTTACTAATAAGGCGGAAGATGTTAGAATGATGTTTAGTCAAAAGGCTCTGGGGAAGAGGAAAGACTTACGCTAGGTAATGTACTGATCGCGACTAGAGTTAGAAGTTTCGTACTCGTACAACTTCGCTATACGCATGCCACGCCTACCTTCTTTAACGGCCTTAGTTAGGGCGAAGATAGAAAGGCGCAGGGACTTGTTCTAGTTCTTCTGCTTCTTAGGAAGGCGGGACGCGGGCGTCTGAGGGGCTTTTATCGGGGCTAAGTCAGGCTAAGAAGGGCCGGCGGAGTCGACGTTGCGGACAGGGGAGAGCGGTAGAGCGGCATCAGGCACGTTGGTTATGACAGTATTAGTTTGGCCAACACCAGCGCCAGTCTTAGCTTCGATCAAGGGCGCAGTCTTAGGCAGAGCGGGTAGAGCAGGTTCGGCTGACAGCTGTTTAGGCGCACGCGAAGGTTAGAACGACAGCGCAGTATCGTTACTGGCACCCTTAGTTATAGGCTAAGCGGCGATAGCAGTAGAATTGTCTGTAGCCTTAGGCTTAACAGTTATCTCGTCGGCAGGAGTTGGCTTAGGAAGCGCAAGCGCGTGCGCAGCAATAGCGGCAGCTTGCTCAGCTGTAGCGGGCTTAAGGGCGGGTGTAGCGGTAGAGGCGGCGGAGCCGTTATCAGCCTTAGATATAACAGCCGGCTCAGCGGCGAGCTCTTAAGTGTAGAGGGCAGATGTAGTGACTGGTATGATGTCCGCAGCGGCCGACTCGCCCTTAGAGCGCTTGGGTAAAGCTATGGCGGAGAAAGAAGGTTAAGGCAGAGCGGAGCAGAAGAAGAGAAGGAGATAGAGAGAGAACAGCGGAAGGCCACGCGCGCAAAGGCAGAGTTGAGAGTAGTAATCGCTATGCGCAAGGAGAAAAGTTGCAATGTTGTTGTTTTAATAGCCTAGTTGCTGAGCGCCGAAGGGCCCTTAGGCGAAAAAGTGGGGCAACTAGCGCACAGGTCCTAACAGCGGTGCAGCACGTGCAAACCTCCTAGAATGTCTCTATAGATGCACCAGCGATGCACTAGAGATAACAGAATATCTATTAGAGGAAAGGCTAACATCATGGAGGGTTAAGCGCTAGACAGGTAGGCGCTATAGAAAAGCAAAGATTAAACCTAAGAAAGACATAGATCTAAGCCTAAGAGATTATTAGCCGCTAACATCAAAAGTAATCAAGACAAGGTTTAGAATACACTAGAGAAACGGAGGAAGAGGCTACAGGCTAGCAGAAGAGATTAAATTGAAACAAGAAGAGTAATAGGGGGAGATGTACTAGGATAGGAACAGCCTAAAGGGATTTCGCATTTAGATTTCTAGGCAGGAGTTTAGCGCATAGTATATTTAGATTAAGTAGATAGAATCCGGCGATGTAATAGGTAGAAGGGGATGTCTGAGAGCTATTCTCTCTTTCGTGCTTAAGAAGAAGAGGAGGCCTTCTTCTTAAGTGTAGGAGGGATGTGGTGGTGAAACCAGTAACATAATAATGGGCCGAACGGCTATCAGGCTCGAGGGTCGGTGCGCCGGGGAAAGCTAGGTCTAAACAGCGTTCAGACGAGAACAACAACTACATACATACACACAATACAATCAACTGCATCGAGCACCCGTTCTGATAGAGATACTCCTAATCTCTCCACTACAGTAGATATCTATTTGTATAGACTATAAGGTATATAGAGTAATTTTATAAGTAATTAAGTAAGTAGATATAAGTATTCTATAGTATTACTATAGAATAAAGGCGTATAGCGACCCCTCTATAATAGTTATAAGATAGATACTTAGCTAGCTACGCTACGCTACTAGATATAAGATAGAATACTATATATACTAGCTACCTAGATATAGAACTCTATTTACTATAACTAAGAGTATAAACTACTCTTACTTATTATTCTACTTCTAGATATAAAGTACTTCTCTTATGCGTCTAATACGCTAATAAAAGAACTCTATTCTATAAACTTCTTATTAGATAATATATCTATCTTATTCTCTTCTAGGCTAGTAGTAATAAAGTACTCTATATCTAAGAACTAGTTATTACTATACTATACATACCTACTCTCTATAATTAGCTTACGCTCTACATTATACTCTTAGTTAGTATTCTTACTATCTATATTCTCTATAAAGTTCTAACTCTATATAGAGGCTTTAATTTTATCTTCTATTACCTTAAAGTTATCTAAGATAGTATACTTAGTAAAGGTAGCTAGCGTTAAGTCTAATAGGCGTATAATCTTACTATAGTAGAGTTAGTTAAGTTAGTAACTCTTCTAGTTCTTCTATATAGAAAATACGTTATTATTCTTATCTAACTCTATATATTAGATAAAGTTCTAAAACTTATACTATATAGAATAACTACTTTAGAGAATAGTGTTATAGATTAAGAAGAAAGCTGCAGTTATTAAGGCGTCTATATTAATATTACCTAGTAGTTTCTTTATATTCTACTAGAATAAGCGCTTCTACTTATTAACAGCCTTTATAATATACTTACTTAGATAGTTTATAATACGCTTTACTACTAACTATAAGAGGTAGAGATAAAGTTAGTTCTTTCTACACTCTTTATTAGCTACTATACGCTAGTAGAGAGTAAGAACTAGAGAATTCTCTATCTTACTATCTTTATGTTTACGCTTTTTTACTTAGGCGTTCTTCTTACGTTACTCTTACTTCTACTACTTTAGAGTAGTAAGCTTATTATTAGTATATATATGTATAGCGTATAGAATCTTTAGATTAGAATTAGAAGAAAAAGAAAGCTTATAGCGCGTAATAATAGCCTTAGTAGTAGACTAGCTAGAGTCTATAACTCTACTACTCTTGCCTTAGATAATCTTAATATAACTACTAGTAGTATAGCTAAATAGTAGTTTTAATACCTTATCTAGATCTAGAGGCTAGCTCTTATAAGTAGTAGTAGAAGCTACTTTATTATAATTATTCTATAGCACGCTCTTATATAGTATAAAGTAGTTTAGAGTAGTATTACTTATCTTAACGCTATTACTCTAGTTATTAGTATCTTACGTAATAGATAATATAAGCGTAGTAAGCGTAGAAAAAGTATTAGTTAATAAAGTATACTCTATCTCTTTATTCTAGGTTCTCTCTATAAAGAGCGTAATAATAGTATAGGCTTATTTTTAGCCTAAGTAGATAATACAGCCTATAGCCTAGAGCTATACTAAGTAGTAGAGCGTAGGTTAGAAGGCAAGTATATAGTAATAGTACTTCTATAGGTTAAGCTCTAAATTTATATTATAGAAAAGAATTAAGACCTCTACCTTCTATTCTATATGTGTTAGATTAATAATAGTGTTCTAATAGAAAAGCTTATTATTAAACTAATTAAGAAGTAATATCTATTATTTAGCTTTATATTTAGTAGCTAGAAGTACTTCTAAATAAATACTATAGTAGTAGAGAATGCACGTAATTAGTATCTACTCTAGTAGATTATAGATAAATATAAGCACCTTATTACTCCCTCTAATAACCTAGTTAGCTATAGTGCCTAGCATAGTTTAGATACGCATTAATAAATAGGTCTAGATATTAGCTATATTAAAGGCTACCTTAGTAGCTATATTTAGATAGTTAATATTACTCTTCTTACAGAGACTCTTAATAAGAGGTTAGCTAGTATCTAGAAATAACGTATTACTTACATTCTGCGCTTCTTTTAATATTATATAAAAGACTTTAGTATACTTTCTCTATTTATAGAGACTAAATAAGTACCTAAGCGCGCTATTCTTACTACTAGCTACTTTATACAGGCTAGGTATATACTTAAATAGATAAGACGTAGATAATAGATTTAGTATACGTACGCTTATACTATTAATTTATAGCTTCTTAGGCTAGCTACGCTTCTTCTTTTTATTATATATAAGAAGCTACTCTAACTAAAATAGTATAAAGCGCGCTACTATATTCTTCTAGAACTTATTCTTCGCGTAAGTAAGTTATATAAGATAAGTATTAGGTATAGAGTTAGTAAGTATATACGTGTTACAAAAGTAGTTAATTTCTATTTTTAACTAGAAGTTATAGTAGATTATAAGTTTAGTCTAAATCTACTTTACTATAGAGCTATTCTTACTAGCTAAGGTGTTATTTGTAATAAACTAGTTAAAGACAACCTTTATTAAATAATGTAGCTTACAGTCTACTACTATATTCTTAAGATATAGGTTATCTAATAGTATATTACTACTATTACTAATATACTCTCTTACAGCGTCTGCGTCTACGCAATATTCTATTAGTAAGAGTAGACTAAAGAAATCTATAATTACCTATAGAATAAGTATTACTATTATAAGAATATACTATAGAGCGTTAAGCTAACTAATAGCACTATAGGCTATAGTTATTATATACTTAATAATATATACTTTATCTAGAATAACCTAACTAAATATATTACGTATAGAGCCTAGCTACTTAGTAGATAGTACGTCTTATAGAATATTAAACACCTTTAACTTATATATCTAGCTATCTATATTTAGAAGTTTCTAGCTCTACTTACTACGCACTTTATTTAATAATTAGCGTATCTTAAAGAAGAGGTCTATAGCGCAAAGTCTATAATAAGTAGCCTAGATATTATAGAAGTATATAATAATAGTGTGTATACTTAATTTATTATTTTTTATAAGTATATCTTTGCTACGTATAAGATAGTTCTTAGTAGTACTAAATAGCTATAGATTAGGCTTTAGTTTTATAGTCTTATTGCGCTTAGAAGTACTATAGATAAAGACTTTAAGTAGTTCTAAGAAGTTAGCTATAGCTCTAGTAGTCTATTAGATAAGATAGAGTATAGTAAGAATAAGGTAGAGTTGTAAGAGCTCTAGATTATAAATTATATTTAATTTATTAATAGCTACTTAGATCTTAGCTTCTATCTATACCTATAAGAGTTAAAGTATTACCTAATTAATATAGTATTTCTAGAAGTTTAGGTACGCTATATATAAGATAATAAAAGAAATAGTTTTACCTAGGTCTATAAGGTTGTAAAGGTAGGTACTATAGATATAATACTTATAGTACTTATTGCGCTGCTATTACTGTAGTGTAGCTAGCGTCTACTTCTATTCTTTTTAATAAATACTAGTAGCTATAGCACTTTAGCCTAAGATACTTATAGTAGTAGAAGTCTACGCCTATAGTAAATACAGTCTCTTTTAGCTAGAAAGATATAGTTTAGACTAACGCTTAACGTAGAGTATACTTAGAGCCTTTTAGTATCTACTAGTTACTAGCTTAGTAAATAGTTAGTATAAGAAGTTATCTATTACCTAGTTAAAAGCAGTCTTATTAGCGCGCTAAGTAAGATTACTAGTATTAAAACTAGTAGCTTTATTAGTGCTAACTACGCCTAGATACGCTACAACTTCTAACTAAATACTCTAGGTATAGAATAATAAGGTTACGCTAAGACGCTAGATTAACTTACTAAGAAAGAAAACATAGTTACGCCTATCTATCTAGCTAAAGTTAATATATAATACTTACTATAGCTACTTATACTACTTATTATATTTTACCTTAGCCTACTTAAGCTTAAGCCTTTTACTAAGGTAGCTATTCTCTAGAGTAAAGAAATAGTTACTATCTATAGCTAGGTTGCTTAGAGCTAGTTAAGTAGTAAGAATATTAGAAGTTATTAGAGAAGTAACAAAAGCACTCTTTAGAATACATAGAATAGTTTTCTCTTTATTTTCTAGTATTATAGATAGAGTAGTAAAATTACTATCTACTTAATTAACTTTAAATAGCTTATTACTTAGAGCTTTAATATAAGCTAACTCTATAACTTAAAGAGTATTCTTATTAATTTATAGTGCAAAGAGGTTATATTTATTATCTAGTAGGTTAGAGAGATAAGATAGATCTAGAAAATAGGTAGAGTTAGAATTTTTATACTCTTAGTAATAATAGAATACTTTATTACAGGTAGTTAGAGCGTTAATATTCTCTATAGTAAGAGATTTAGCCTTAACCTCTAATAACTAGGTAACACTATTCTAACTAGATACGTTGCTGTTATTAGTATTATTAATATAGTAAATATTATAGCCTTTTAGTTTACTATAGCTACTAGATAGATTAGTAATAGACTAGTATAGATATAGAGTAGAGTTCTCTGCGCTAAAGCTTACTTTTATTAAGTTAGAATTCTACTTAAATATCTTAATAACCTACTATAAATATTAATTCTAAAGCTTAGAAAAGATATTTATATATTCTAGCAGCGCTTAGTTATTCTTAAACAGCAGCTTAGTAAGGCTAAAGATAATATAGATAAGGCGTTAAGACACGTTTAGCTTATCTAACTTTCTTAGATTAGTATAGTAAAAAGATTTAGCTAGGTTAAAGAGAATATTAGCTATTATATTAACTTAAGGTGCTACCTTAGTCTAATAGAGTAAGTTCTGCGCTAGAGTTAAATCTATCTTAGTAAGAGTCTTTAAAGTATAATTAAGTAAGTATTAGATAGTGTTGTTATAGTATATAGCGCTTATAAGAAACGCTATAGTAATACTAAAAAAAAGCTTAAGCTTATTCTACGCTATATCTATAGTATTAGAAAGCTTCTTACTAGTCTATAATAGTTTAAGAGGCTAGCGTTAAGAAGAAGCGCTAGATTCTATTAGCTAGTTCTTATACTTAATATTACACTAGCTATAGCGCTTTCTAGCAGGCTACTCTATAATAATAGTAGTAGAGAAGCTACGCTTTAGAGATCTATTCTACAGTTAACTACTAGTTAGTATAGTAGAGTTATTATTGCTAGGTATAGATAGCAGCGCTATTAATAAGATTAGTAAGTAAATCTTACCTTAAGCTTTTATAAAACTAGTAGTTAGATAGATAGAGTAGATAGTAAAGATAACTAATAGACTAATAATAAGATTAGTTAAAAAAGAGTAGAAGATAGAAGAATAGACTAATAGAAGTAAATAATATTCTTTAGATATAACGCTACGCTAGCTAGGTAAGTAAAACGCTAATAAGAAAGGTTAAAGTAAAGATAAAAAGTAAGATTAAGACGTTAAACAGCCTTACACGCTACGCGCTATCTTATTAGCTTATAGTAAGAGTTAAAGTAAAAGATAATATAAACGCCTTAGCTATAGAAAGCGCGTCTACTACTTAGAGAGTAGTAGAGAGTAAGATTCTATTACCTTAAGATTCTATTATAGTTAGAAGAGAAAAACTACGTTAATAGAATAATATTAGACTAGGTAATAAAACGCGTATAGGTCTGCGTATTAGATAAAGAATATATAGCCTTATAGTAATAAAATCTAGCTCTAAGAAGTAGGTAATCTATAGACTAAAGATAAAATAAGTAAGATACGTAAGTAACTATCTATCTATAAAGAGTTAATCTAAGAAGTAGAAGTAAGATAGTTAGTGCTAAAGCTGCAAGCATTATCTATAAGAGGCGTAATCTAATTAGCAAGAAGAAGATAGCGTATAAAGTAGTTATAGCTATAGCTCTATAAAGAAGTAATCTAAATAATAGATTATCTAGAGATAAAACATAGCTATAGTAGTAAAGCGCCTAATTAAAAAATTTACGTAATAAATATAGTAATAAGAGATTAAGAATATAACTAATAATTACTAAAGAGTTAATCTAAATAGTAGAGTATAAGAGGTTATAACCTTGTAGCGCGTTAGCCGTAAGTATATCTATCTAGATATTTTTCTATAGATAGAATTCTTCTTTACTAAAGTAAACTAAAATAATATAAGATAGTATTACGCTTACTACTTTTCTATCTTATACTCTTTTCTTATAGTAAGATCTAGATTATAGAGCTATATATATAGAATAGACGCAGAATAGGTATAGAGTTATTAGGCACTTACTTATCTAAATTAAGATTACCTATAGAGTTCTACAACTTATTAGCGCAGCCTTTAAGAAAATACTTTTCTATAAAGTATAGCTAGTCTGCGCATAGTTAGTAAATATAGTAATCTTAGTCTATTTTCTATACGCGTAAAAAGTATCTTACCTAGAATTTAGGCTAGAGATATACGTCTAGCTTACTATAGAGATTAACTACCTCTATATACTTATACTATACTTTAGCAAAACGTCTATTATAAGTCTAGAGAAAGATAAATATAGGCGTAATAACGTCTGTATAGATATAGTAAAAGTTATAGTTTAGAGACTATTATATCTTAGCGTTCTAACTTACGTTAACTACTTTTACCTATTACCTATAATATTAGAAAGATATCTAGTAATAGAAGTAATACCTACTAGAGTTAGTCTAACTAAGTTAATCTTTTTTAAACTTTTTTACTTATTACTAAATTCTACTATAGTTACTTAACACTATAGAATTACTAGCTATATAATTCTAAGATAAGCTCTAGATAAAGTAGACTACATAATAAGTCTACTAGTAGACTATAGTAGTAGAAATACGTACGTAGTAGATAGACCTAGCTACGCAGGCAGAGGCTACTATACTAGTAACTATATTATCTAGCTATTATTATTACTTGTATATAAATAGTACACTAGAGCTACTTTAGAAAAATATTAGTAAACTAGTCTAAATAATAGTAGAAGATAGTGTTAGAAGTGTAGCTTATATCTAGTAAGGTATTTTATAAAACACTAACGTAGGTAGAGTAGAGAGTAAAGATATAATAGATATTACTTTAGAGGTAGAAGTGTAAAAAGAGAGAAATAACACTATTCTTAACTATAGTAATATTATAATAGCTAACGTTGCATTAAATATAATATTATTTAGATATAGATACTATAAGTAGACGTTATATTTTTACTTATTTAGGCTACACACTAAGCTACCTTAAACTATACTATTAGTATACTTAAGAATAACGTTATAATAATAGCGTATAACTATCTATTCTATAGATAACGTAAGTGTAGCTATCTAACGCTAATCGCGTAGAGACGCGTAGTAGAGAAAGAAGTAAAGACTAGAAGCTAGTATAATAATAGCTAATGCAGCCTAGCTAGCGCAGCTACACTATTCTAACTACTAGATAGTGTTATAAGAATTATCTAGGTACCTATAAATATAAATAGATACTATAGATAGATTATAAACGCTGTATCTATAGGTAGTATTAGTAATAAGAAGGTAGCTATCTCTAGCAAGAAAGCGTTATATTATACTCTTCTACTCTAATAACGTTATACTACTATAGATGCCTAAACACTAGAGCCTAGCACTTATTACTATAACGCTAGAGTAATTAGTTACGTAGATAATGTCTTATAGGCTTTTGTTAATAGTAATATTTATAGTAATATACTCTTAGATAGCCTTATTACTAGTAAAAGGCGTCTCTATATAGTATATATAATAGGCTAGATTAAAGTAGTTAGTTAATTCTTAAAATATATAAATAGAAGATAGGTTAAGATATAATTTACGCTAAATCTTATCTTTATTATTAGAAGATAGAGTAGCTATAAGAAAAGTTAATAGTACACTATAAGTAGTTAGGTAGCCTAGAGCCTAGATATAGAGGTAAAAGGTAGAGTCTACCTATAATATATAGTAGACTTTATTAATAATAATGCGTAAGAGGTATTAGATAGACTATTAGCGTTAAAGAAAGGCCTTTAGTAAAGATAAGATTGCAACCTATTTAGGTGTAGTAATAACTACGTTAGTAGTCTTATCTTTATTATTACTAGTATTTTATAAAATTAAGCGTATACTAAGGCTGCAAAGATAGTCTACTAGATTAGCTTTTAGCGCTATAAGCAGCACTATAAGTAATATTATACTATACTCTAGAAGCTTTATAAAGAGCTTAAACACTAGGCTCTTACTACTACTAGTAGTAGCTATATAGGCTATAGTAGCTAACTTACTCTAGATAATCTTAAGTAGAACCTTTTCTTATAACCTACAAAACTACGTAGCTACGCTATAGATATAAATAAAAAGTTTAGGTAGATAGATAGTGTTAAACTTATACTTAACACTATAGCAGAGATTAGTGTAATAGCCTAATAATGTCTTCTTAGGCATAGTAGTAGCTAGGTTATTAAACTAGCTTACGCTATTACTACTATTATTATACACTAAAACCTTAATAGGCATAAATCTAAGAAATATATAGTACTAGATACTTACCTTTAGGTTATATTTATACTATACTATAAAAATTCTATCTACTTCTTACGTATATATAGACGTTCTAATCTACACTCTATAGCTAGCTTACTTTTCTAACGTATTAGCTTTCTCTTTCTAAAATATATTCTAGATCTCTACTACTAATATAACGCAAAGAGCTATATTCTTATAGTTAATCTTACGCCTAATAGTAATATAGATATACTATATAGCATAAAGCTTAATTCTAATACCTAACGCTTTCTTAGTAATAAAGTAGAGTCTATTACTAAGGTAATTAGCTATCTTCTATACTATACTAGTATAGAATAGAAAAAGTATAGAACTTATTATAAAGAGATTACATAAACAATACGCTAGAAGATTATACTATAGACGTTTATAGAAAGGTAACACTATTTATATATAATAGATAAAGATATTACCTATAGATTATAGTAGAAATTAGTAAATAGGTTTTAGAGTCTTATTATAATTAAAACTCTTATAGTACTGCAGCGCTAGTAATACTAACCTATTAAGAAAGAAAATATTATATATTTTACTACTTATAGTATTCTATATATAGTAACTTATTAACTTAGTGCTATAAGCAGGCGCGCCTAAGGTTAGGTACGCTAACACTACTATATCTTTATTTAGGCGCTAAATATAGTCTCTAATATAATAAATAAAGTTAGAGTTATAGAAAGTAGAGTTAAGAGAGAAACGCTATTTAGTAACTACTTTCTTATTAGTAGCTAGCGTCTGTATATAATACATAATCTATTCTCTAAGCTAGATAAAGTAGTTATTATTAGACTTATTAAATGCTAACTATAAGTTATTACATCGCAATATAGACTTTATACTACTAAGAGTAGTATATATAATAGAAGAAAGTTTATTAAGCGTATTAATATAGCAAAGATTATATAGTTATTTCTTAATCTAAGCCTAAAGATAGTAGATTATATTTTAGAAATTTAATATACTTAACGTAAATTTATAGTAGATAAGCTAGTTACTAGACTATGTTATAAATCTATCTACGTAGTTAGCGTACTAGAAGCAGCTTATATACTTTACTATTAAGATAATCTACTATATTAGCGTTATATAATTAACTATTAACTATAAATAACTCTACTTTAGAAGTATAGCTTCTACCTTATTATTAGTATAGCTTTATAGCGTATCTAATTCTTCTATAGTTAATACGCTAGTAGACTTTTCTTTATTAATATTATTATTATAAGAAGTAGTAGTAGGCTTAAAGTCTAACTATAGCTAGTAAATAAAGGCTAGGCGCGCAAATTTCTTTAGAGCTAATAGATTAGTAGCGTAAGACTAGGCCTACTTATATCTATTTAGCGTAACGCCTAGAATAGTAAGAGACGTAAGTAGTAAAAGTTTCTTTTTATCTAGAGTACTTTTTTAGTATAGTAATAAGAGCTATAGATTATAGAGAAGAACTTTTGTTATAGTAAGTATTATCTAGTTAGAGCTAGTATTAATAAGTAGATAGAGCGTATAGAGAGAGGTAATATAGCTCTTAAGAGCCTAAAAAGTAATAAGCTATTAGAGAGTAAGCTAGAAGTAGAGAAAATAGCTAGGTAGTTAGTGCTATAAACGCTATACGTAAAGAATAATAGTCTAGAAAGAGCTAGCGTGTAAAATAAAGTTATATATATATAACTATAAGAGCTGCGTAAGCTAACTATAAGATTCTCTCTTACGTATAACTATAGTCTAAATATAGTAAGAAAAGTAGTTATAGGTAGCTATCTATATTTATACTATACTTAAGACGTAGTTTACTAGAAACTACTTAAAAGGCTCTATCTTCTTAAGAGGTAGCGCTATAAGCTTAAGAAGCTCTACGCTAGATTTACTACCTATATAAGTAGTAAAGTTTATATAGGTAAGCTATAGGCTTATATTATAACGCTAGTTACTTTCTTTAGAAAGAACGTTATAAATACTAGTAAACTTTTCTAATTTACGCTTCTTAGTGCTAGCTAGTATAGCTTTAAAGGCGTTGCTACTAAGCGCTATAGTAGTAGAACGTAGCTAGATAACCTTAAAGAAGAATATAGTAGTAGTGCTAGACGCTATATAGTTAAATAGACGCTAGTAAGATATAGCTATAGTGTAGTTTAAGAAGAAAGCTATTATACTAAAGCTATATAATTTAGCTGCGTCTACGTTAGTAGAGGCGTAATAGTAGATATAGATATAGGTTTATAAGTATTTCTGCGTAGTGTCTTCTATAGTAATATACTAGTATATTCTAGAAGAGATACCTTCTATTATAGTATATATTAACCTATCTACTATAGAGATAAACTTAATAGGTTTAATTAGAATAGGTAGAAGAATAAAATTAGAGTAATGTTAGTGTAAAGATAGAATAATAGAAGCTAGATAGTTAATAATAGTGTAATATTTATCTACTACTAGACTCTAGTGCATACTAAGGTAGACTACTAACTTATCTAGTAGAATAGTAATTCTATAGGTTTTGTAGATAAGAATATTCTATTTCTTGTAATAGTAGAAGATCTCTAGTAATTCTATAGTAATAGTAGAGAAAGAGGCGTAATAAGAGAGAGTATAGTATAAATATAAGTATAATAGCTAATTAATAGTAGAAGTTCTAGAGGTAGGTAGATAAATAAAAATAGTGCTAGGCTTCTATAGCAATAGATTAGTCTTTTAAAGAAAATTTCTAGAATTTAATATAATATTAATAGTAGCCTAATTATAACGCTAATTTTAAGATAAATAAGTAAATAGATTAGCGTACGTAGTAACTACTATAAGTAGTAGTAAAGTAATATAGAATAGATAAGCTAGTTACTATAGATAAAGTTACGTTTAGAGTAAACTAAAAAAACGCTATAATAGTAAAGAGACGCGTTATAGAAGTCTATCTAATAGTGTCTTAGCATTTAGAAAAAGAGAAAATAAAGTTTTACTAACTCTAATATAGCTATAGAAATATATAGCTAGAGTAGTTAAAGTATAAATAAGTAGTTCTAGACTTTATAACTATAGAGGTTATACGTTTAAGAATAGCGTAACTTTAGTATTATAGTCTAAAACTTAGGTTAAGTAGCTACGCTAGTAATTAGTAGCGTAAGATAGCACGCACTAGTCTAACGTAGGTACTAAATTAGCACGTATAGGTTAATAATTAGCATAATTCTATTATTACTAGATATAAAAAGAAAGTTATAGGCTAGTAGGCGCTAGTATACAACGCAAATTTTCTATTTCTATAAGCATACTTACACTTCTATCTATTACTATATCTAGTAAGTACTAAGATAGCTAGAATAATAGTATCTATAAATCTACTACTATAGTAAATAACATATTTCTAAAGAAAGAGTATACTAATACTTGCTAGTTAGAGTTTTATAATAGTAGCGCTTCTTAGAAGTTATTAATATTTTAGTTACTATTCTATACTATAGTATAGATATATAAGCGTATTACGTAGAAGAATCTAGTGTTATAGATTTCTAACAAGTATAACGCACTTGCTCTTATAGGCGTAATACTAGTACTCTTAATATTAGTCTAGAATAAAGCTAAAGTTAGAGAGAGTAAGATAGAAGTAGATATAGATAGCACTACTCTTATAGATAATATAATATTAGAGGTAGCTAAGAATATAGTAAATAAAATAATAATCTAGCTAAAGAAATAATAGCGCTAGAGAAAGAGCTTAGATAGTAGTATAAAATAGGTAATAGAGAGACACTAAGTTAAGAAATTAAAGCACTAGAAGAAGTGCTAGGCTTCTACCTAGAAGCTACTAAATAACTCTAACGTAAGAGTTAGAATAAATAGAGAGTAGCTTACGTACTAAGAGTACGTAGAAAGGTAGAGAAAGATAAACCTAGCTATAGTAGAGAATTTAATTTATACTAGGCGTAGTGTTACCTTAAAAGAAGCGTTCTAGAACTAGTTAGCACTAATAAGAGTTTAGCAGTAGTAAGCTACTAAGAGACTAGAGCTACTATAGATTATAACGTAGAGTAATAACACTACGTTACTAGCGTATAATAATATAGTTTCTATCTATAGCCTTAATATGCAATCTTAGAGAGTATATAAGAAGAAATATAATAAAGTAATACTTATAGAGAGTATAAAGTTATACGTAACTATTTAATATTATATTAAATATACTAAGCTTTATAAAGATAGGTTAGAAATAGAATAGATTATTAAAGAGTACTAGAACAAGAGTAGTAGAGAGAGACTAGAATAGAGAGTTATAATATTTACAAAAATATACCTACTAAAAGTACTCTATAGTTAGAACGCAGAGAGGCAGATATATAGAAGAGAGTAGATAAAGTTTAATAAGGTTATAATATATAGAAAAAGATAAAGCTATTTTAAGATATTATTTAGAGTTAGCGCTTTTGCGCTATTACTAAAGAGAGTTAAGAATAGTTAGGTTAAGAGTCTATAGAAGGCAATATTTCTAGAGTAGTATAATCTTATTATTATATGTAATAAATACATAGTACTACTATTAGATATAATTAAGAATATAATAATAATACTAATAGAGAGATACTTTCTACTATTAGAATAGTTTACATTTAAAGATATAGAGAAATAAAACTATATTTATAATAACCTAGAGAGTCTATAGTTTCTACTCTAGTCTTATAATCTAAATAATAGTTATAGGTACATTTAGGTTAGGTAGCGCCTAGTAGGTACTATAAAGCCTAGAGATATAGCAGAGAAAAAGTGTTTAAGTAAAAATATATTATTTTTAGAGTATAAGTAAATATAATAGTTTTACGTTATATAAAGTTTAAATATATTTAGCGTAATCTCTAACGTTAGCGTTATATACTATTATATAAAGAGCTAAACTTAGTTATAGCAACGCGTCTCTTATTCTAGTCTCTTTCTATATTATATCTACTATATCTTCTTTTATTATTATATACCTATAATTATCTTATAAGTAATAAAGCTCTGCGCTAGCAATATTTACTAATATTCTAGTCTACTATAACTAAATAGATATAGCGTCTAGAACTAGAGCTATAGATATAGTAGAGCCTCTCTAAAGTAAGAGAAAACTACTAGATAGTTTTACCTTAGCTAAGCATAAATATACTACGCGTACTACTACGCTATTAAAAAACGTATCTATTAAGAATATTATCTATATCTACACTCTACGCTAATTATTTCTCTCTACGCAGTTATTAAAACGCGTTACTACTTCTACTCTAGTTTAGAATAGTAAGAAGTTAGTATACGCCTACTATAGAATATTAAGCTTTAAGCACATTTCTATAGAAATTAAGGTAGAGTTTAAGCACGTAAAAGGTCTAGTAGAAAAGCTATACATAGATTAAAAAGAGTTATATTATACTTAAATAGAAATAGCCTACTTAGAGAAGGTAGTAGTAGCGCTATAGAGTAATATTATAATAGAAAGGCTAAAGATAGCTAAAGCCTTAGATAAGGTTAACATAGCTAAAGCAGAAGTAGCTTAACTCTATAGTTATATTAAAGTAAGTAAGAGTATACTCTATAAGATTACTAAAAGCTATAGAACTATTATTAACGCTAATAATACTACTAAAGTTAACTACGCTAGTTTAGATACTAATAGTATACTTGCTATTAATAGCGAGATAGAGAATAATTAATAAGCTTTAGTATATAATAGCTAGAATAGAGAAATAATAACTCTATTCTAGAATATATATTACGCTTGCGTAATATAGACTTTCTTCTATACATGTAGTAGTTATATTCTAGTACGTCTTCTACTTTCTATAAGAACCTTTATATATAAAATAACCTAACGTAGGCTAAACCTATCTATTCTAATATACTCTCTACGTAATATACTACTATTATATATGTATAATATATTATATCTTATTATAGACTCTAGCCTACTTATTACGCGCGTAGAATAGAAGACTAAGGTAATAAATTTTATAATAAGTTTATACTTAGATATATTAATATTTAAGATAAAGGTTTTATTACTTAAATAAATATAACAAGTTTACGTTAGGTATAGATACAAAAGATACGTATTATATAGAGATAGAAAGGTTTTATATCTAGCCTAGATAGTAAAGTTTAATATTAGAGTTAGATAGTAAAGATTTTGTATCTAGATAAGAAGTAAACAGTTCTTAGTACCTACGTATACTCTAACTATAGGCTAGCAGGTATCTTACTCTATAGTTAGAATTATATAGAACGTATAAGTATATTATTACTTATATAGAAGTGTATCTACTTTATATAAAGTTAAAAGAATTAGTAGTTATAGAATACCTATAAAAAGATTAAAGTTTAGAACTTTAACCTAGATATTATCTAAAGAATCTTATAGACTTTAACCTAAGTAAGCACTAAAAACTAAGGTAGCATAAACTACTTATAATAGACTTTAACTTAAAGTCTACGTATCTAATACTAATAGGTAGCTAGAACACTTATAAAGAAGCGTTAGCTAGTAACCTCTCTAACGTAAAAGAAATACTAGTTAGCGCTACTAATATATTATAGTAAATTAGATCTAAATAAAGCGTATTAGTTTTGTAGATATAACTATATATTACTACTAGCGTTAGCGTCTTCTATAATAGTACTATATTAATTACATTAATAGAATTTTATATAGATAGTAAAACTATATATAATAGAAATAGCTATTAATAGAATATTAAAATTACTATACTTAGTCTTTAAATTAAGGTCTTCTTATATAGCTATAATAGCGCTAAGAATAAGATAGTGTTTAGGCGTAGTAACGTTAGTTTAATATTAGTCTTTAAAATAGAATAGAATAGTTTAAGAAAGAATAATAATACTATAGATAGAGTAAATTAGAGCTCTATGCTTATAGTTATAGATAAGTTATTTTAGAATTAATATATTAGGTAGTGTATTAGTAAAAGTAGAAGAGATAATTTAAATATAAATTTTAGATTAAAATAAGAACTGCGCTATAGTTCGCGTAGGCGTAGTAGAAACTAAGCTAAGTAGTGTACCTAAAATAGAGCTATAGCTATACGCTAACTAAATAAGGTATAGACATAGAGTTAGTAGATCTATCTTTCTAGTTTAACTGCGCAGAAATACTCTTCTATATTTACTTAATACTGCGCGTAATAATATAACTACTACTAGTAGATATAGTAGCTTATTCTATATTCTATATTATTTCTAACGCTATTATAGATAACGCGCTAGATCTATAGATAATTAGATAAGCTATCTAGAATAGCCTTTCTAGTATAAAACTAGCTACATTTATTTATCTTCTAGATAACTTAGTTCTATACACAGCGTTTATATTACAAAATCTAATAGACGCTCTACGTTAGATGTATTAAAACATTTCTAAATCTAAACTTCTTAAAGTTCTTAATTATAATTATAACTATCTACCTAGAAGCGTATAGAATAAAAATACCTATAATAAGTAATATAGTTAAGACGCAAATAATAAATATACGTCTAACACGTAGCTAGAATTAAAGCGTAAGTAGAAAAAGATAACTAAATAAGTTAATAAAGATATAGTTAATTACTTTAATCTTTAACTTATGCAAATAATTACAAGTACCTAGAATTAGAAAACTATTTAAAATCTAGAGGTAATATTAGTTAAAAAGTAACGTTATTATTAATAGGCTTAATAAATACTAAACGTAGGCTTAAATATAATTACTTATATAATTAAAATAGTAAGAGCTATAAGAATAATAGAAGTATTTAAGAATTAGGCTACTATCTTTATTTTATAGAAGTAATAGAGAGTAAAAGGTTTACAGCTCTTTAATAAGCTAGAACTAGTTAAAGATAAGAGTTTTAGTTTTACTTCTTATATACTAGGTACGTAGCTTACTTAGTAGTTAGCACAGACTCTTAATATAGCACCTCTAGAAATATAAGTAGAACTAGGTACTAATAAGTTAAGAAAGAGGTACTTTAAGGTCTAATAAACTTACGCTAATATAATAGTAAGTTAAATATAGTAACGTTAGAAGATAGATACTTTTTATAAGAAATATAAGTAGATATATAAGAAAATAAGAAGGTAGAGTATAGAAATAGGTTAAAGAGAGCAAAAGTATAGTAGTATTACAAAGAAGATATTATTTACTCTTATATATAAAGAGAAATTAGAGAGAATAGCTATAAAAGAGAAGAATAGAAAGCTTTAGGTTAAGTTTAGAAAGTACCTAGATTAGAGTAAGCGCTAGAATATTCTTAAGAAGTAATTTAGAACAATTAGTATCTTTATATTACTACTATATAGTATAAATCTAAATAACTAGGTTAAGAGAAAGATTACGTAAGCGCGCGTTGTATAGTAGGTAGAAATAGTATTTAAATATAATAAACTAGTAGTTAAGTTAGTAATAAGAATTAAGTAGTTAGTAGTTAAGTGTGTATATAACTAGAATCTACTAATAGAATATGCTTTTCTTAAGAAGCTACATTATTTCTAAGGTACTAATCTATTAGCACTACTTAATAGTATATTAAGAATTATAGATAGTAGTATAAAAGAGAGTAGCGTAGTAAGTAAGTTAGCTTAGAAAGCTATATTTAGAAATTATAAGGTTATAGTTCTTAAAATTACTAAAGAGTAAATAAAATAGCTATAGGTTAGTTATAATAAGAGCGCTTCTAGAATTATAAAGTTTTTAGATATATATAATTCTAAGACTATACTTACTTACTACTTAATATTTAATAGGTTATAACTTAGGTTAACGTCTACAAGCAATGTATTAAGAAGAGATACTTCTAGAATTATAAGATTTTTAGAATATATATAATTCTAAAACTATACTTATATATAGCTTAATATTTAATAGAACTTAACTTAGATTAATGTCTACAAGTAACGTAGTAAGAAAGAGTACTTCTAGAATTGTAAGGTTTCTAAAATGCTTATAATTTAGAAAATAGTCTTATCTACGTAGTTATATTATAGGCAAAATAATTTAAATCGCAAATTTAGATTAAAATAAGCAATATTAGTTATCTAATATTGCTTCTAGGCCTACTAATATTAAACTCGCTACAGCTAATATTGCCTCTACGCCTACTAATATTACACTATATACTAGCAATATTACACTATAAGATTACTACGTATATACTATATTTTATATAATAATAGTCTATTATTATTAATTCTAATAAAGTTAGATTTCTTCTTATAAAGATACTTTATAAAAGAGTTAGATAGGTATATTATAGATATAGTATTAAGAATAGAAGTATAGATAAGATATTATAGTTATAGTAGAAGAAGTAGAATATATAAGAGAGAGAAAGAATAAAGAATATAGAGTATTACTTTATAGTAGATAATTTATAAAAAAGCGCTATAAGCTAGCGTAATAAGAGTAGTATAATAGAAAGATAAAGATAAAAGAAGATATAAGATATTATAAAGATATAGGCCTTTTATATTATATACTAGTAACTATATCTTATTACTATATATGCTAGTGTAAATAGATTTAGAATATAGAATAAAAAAAAGTAGAGATAGTTAATATTAGTGTACATTCTAGAACTCTCTTTACTTAGAATTACTATCTCTAACCTCTATAGTTTTAATAATAAGAACGTAGAGGTTTATCTCTACTAAGATAAGCGCCTATAGAGGTAAATCTATAAAGTATAAACTAAACTCTAGTACTTTTAGGTTATAAGAGAGTATCTATATTACTACTTACTATATACTTAAAGAGTATAGCTTCTACTAAATTATACGTAAGCGTCTATATCTATACTATAGAGGCCTACCTAGATACGTTCTAACACTATAAGCTAAGTAACTCTCTCTTACTAAATATAGTAAGAGTAAAAGAAGTTAATATACGTATTAAAAGTATAATATAGTATAATAATAATAATATTAATAGTAAAATTAGCGTATAGTTAAACGTAAAGAATATTCTATGTAAGAGTAGTCTACTCTACTTAAAATAGATTAGATATATAAGGTAAATATAAGTAGAGCTAAAGAACTAAGTAGATAGTAAGATAAGTTATACCTTCTATAAGAAAGTCTTAGATATTATCTTACTACTATTATAATTAGAAGAAAGGCGTAAATAAACTATTAGTAAAAAGAATATAGCTACCTTAGATCTAGTAAAAGAAGTATAGAAATAGGTATAATATATTCTAAACGTAAAACTTAAACTAAGTTAGCTTTAGACGCTATATACACTATAAGTAGCGTATATTATAAAGTAGCGTAAAAGTAGTTCTAACCTAAGTATATATATACTAGAAGAGGTACGTAAAAGAAGAGAAAGTAATAATCTATATAGAGTAGTTACTATTTATATTCTTAGAAATTTTATAGTTATTATATAGTATCTAGATCTTAGTATAAATAGTAATAATAAGTATAAGTAGTTAGAAAGTAAGAAAAGCCTTAAGTTAGTTTACAAACGTAGTAGCTAGATAGTAATTAGGCTTTATAAAGTAGTAGAGAATATAGTAATTTCTCTATCTTATTACGTAGCGTTAATCTAGGTTAGTCTTAGAAAAGTTAGGTAGTAAGATATATATAGTTAGTTCTCTAGCTAGTATAGTATTAAAGATAAGATTCTAAAGCTTACTAGAGAGATCTAATAGCTATAGTAGTAGAGAGATAGAGTCTATTATAGAGAATATAAAATAGAAAAGATAATAATACTAATACACTAACTATATAAAAGATTCTCTTTATAATCTAGAGCTAAAAAGCTATAGTAGAGAAAAAGAAGATATATTAAGAGCTTTATAGAATAGTAAGCAGCGCTAGCGTACACTAGTAGAGTAGATATAATAGATTTACGTAACGCTATAAGTAGTAGTAAGAGCTAGATATAGCTAATACTAGATCTCTAAGATATATAGAGGCTAGAATGTCTTCTATTCTAGTGCTATAGGCGTGCTTACTATAAGAGATCTATATTCTAATATATTATAACTTTATTAATCTAGTTCTAACGTTACCTAGAGTTAGCTAAGTAATCTTAGAGTATAGCTATAAGCTAGCAGCCTAGAGTAGATCTAGATCTAAGATATTTTACTACGCAGTAGTTTAAAACGTACCTAGACTCTATTCTACACTAGGTACTTATACAAATAGCGTAGTTATATATATTACGTAGTACCTACTTTATAAAAGTACCTAGATTAGAATAAATCTAGATCTATAGTAGTAAAATACCTCTAAGCGCTTCTCTGTATATATAGATATAGCTTTAATATCTCTAGAGCTATACGCTTTAGTTAACTAGTATTTTATATATAAAGCTTAAGTACTATAAAGTATCTATCTAACTATTATAAATAGCGCTGCGTTATAACTTAGTATAGAAAGTATCTATTTTAGAGGAGAAGAAAGATAAAATAAAACTATAAGATAACCTATCTATACATTAGATTATAATAGTAGAATATTATACTTTTTAGTAAAAATAAATATACCTTTTATTTTAAAAAAGTATAGTAAACTTCTTATAAAGAAAAGTAGAAACGCAATAAATAGTAGAACTTATACTTTATGCGCTAGAGGTGCTAGCTACTTAGTATCTTATATATACTATAAGGTAATAGCTAGTATATAAAAGAATATATAAATAGGCGCTCTTCTTCTAAGTACTATCTACTTTACTATTACTTTCTTTTTAAAATAGAACCTATATATACTTAAAAGAGATTACTCTTAAGAATATATATATTATATAGCTAGAGAACTTTCTCTTATAGCTAATATAGAAACTACTATATAGCTTTAGTAAGTTATATAGAAAGTAAAAGCTATTTTTTTAATTCTACTCTAATAGAATATACCTTATAAATTCTTTTTTAAGAAAAATTATATACTATTTACTAGAAGTAAGATCTATTTTTAATAGTAAAGTAAGTATTAAAATAAATAATATTAGAGGTAATAATTTAGAAAGCAATTCGCGCATAAAAGAGTATCTATAGTAAATACTTTACTTTATTTTCTTACTTATCTTTATTCTATAGAATCTCTCTAAAATAATATATTACAATTTAATATATACGCGTAACTAAAAATAAAAACCTAAAAATAGCATATATTATGTTACTAGTTAACGTTTACTAGGTTTCTATAAAACTACTTTAAAAAGAGTAATTACTAAGTAGAATAGCTATAAGCTACTAATAATCTTATACTTTAATTATAGAATAAAATAGTAAACTCTAAATATTTATAAAAGTTCTAAAGCTTTTTACGTAGATAACACTTCTAGAGTCTAGTTACTATACTAAAATAAGTTTAATATTAGCGTATATAGTCTAAATAGAGAAATAAAAGTAAAAAAACTTATATTATCTTTATAATTTAAATAGTTACTTTTATAAACTTCTACTATAACCTACTACTCTCTATAGAGAGAATATTAGAATAGAAGCTATATAAAAGGTAAAAAGAGAAACTATTTATAATATAATTTAAACTTAGAGTCTCTACTAAAAAAAGAGGCTAACTAGTCTACTTCTAGCCTAACTAAGGCTATCTAATATTCTTCTAGACTATAGTTAGGCTAGAGTTCTTTTCTACTAAACTACGCTATTATAATAGGTCTATTTAATATAAGAAGAAAGTAATTACTACGTATATATATACTAAAGTAATAGTTATAGATAGAGACTTAGTAGTAGATTATAAGATATTAGCGTAACTTTAAATAGTTACTTTTATAAACTTTTACTATAATCTACTACTCTCTATAAAGAGAATATTAAAATAGAAGCTATATAAAAGATAAAAAAAGAAACTATTTATAATATAATTTAAACTTAGAGCCTCTGCTAAAAAAAGAGGCTAACTAGTTTACTTCTAGCCTAACTAAAGCTATCTAATATTCTTCTAGACTATAGTTAGGCTAGAGTTCTTTTCTACTAAACTACGCTGTTATAATAGGTCTATTTAATATAAGAAGAAAGTAATTACTACGTATATATACACTAAGGTAATAGTTATAGATAAGAACTTAGTAGTAGATTATAAGATATTAGCGTAACTATAGTAGTTAGTAGAAAAGTAATTAGACTTATAGAAGTCTATAGTTTAGGTAAGATTATAGAACGCGCGCGTAGTTAAAGTAGGTAGAGAGAAAGTAATAGAGGTTCTCTAATATATAACCTTTCTCTCTCTTTTATATATATATAAAGTAGTAGATATAAGTAAATCTAGACTATACTAGCTTCTAAAATTATAGCCTAGAATAATATTATAAGAACTACCTCTAATATAAGAAATACTCTCTAATAAGCTAGCTAAAGATATACTAGTAGTCTACTCTATACTAGGTTGTTATAGGTAAGAATACTCTCTAGAGCCTATAAGTAACTACTATTATATACCTCTAGATTAAAATAAAGTATAGTTAGTATAAAGTATAACGCTAGAGTAATACTAAAATAGAGAGATAATTAGAGTATAAGATAACGCGTATATATATAACTAAGATCTTAGAGGTAATACTAAATAATATAGAGTAAAATATACGCTAGAGAAAAGTAAAGTTAGCTAGCTATTTAGTAGGCTATATCTATAAAGTAATAGTATATTTTTTAAAAAGAGAATAGATATACGCGTTAATATAGAAGGTTTTAAGTAATAGCTAGACTTTTTTTTTAAATTATAGTAGTAGAAAAGTAAAAAACTTCTAAATATAACTATTAATCTATATACTTTATTAGTGTATTCTTATAGCGCTAAGCTATAGTATAAAGATACTCTATTAGAAAAAGCTATATAACTATTCTCTATATATTATTATTATTCTAGTTCTACGCTAGAGAAGAAAAGTTAATAGATAAGCTATAGATATATATATATATAAGGTAGAGTAAGAGCACTATAGCTAAGTATATCTCTACTTTTTCTAGGCGTAGTTATCTAAGAGCTAACGCTTATATATATAGTATTAATCTTAGTTCTATACCTTTATAAATAAGACTCTATCTACTAAAACTCTATAGTAAGCCTACTATAAAAGAATAGTTTCTAGTCTTAAGATACTACGCGCGCTGTTAAAAGGTAATAAGTCTATAATATAAGCGCCTAAGTATAGCTTAACACTAATAGCCTATAATATAAAGAAGAGAACTATAGTATATAAATATAAAAGTAGCTCTAGGTTATTTTAAATTAACTAAAATAATATTATTATATTACTAGCTTTTCTTTTATAATGTTATCTCTATAGTTATATATAGAAGAGGTAGGTTTCTAGGCCTATATATAAGCGCCTATAGTATGTTTTTAGAAAGCTAGAATAAGTATAATAAAGTAGAAATAGTATATATAAAAGAGTGTAGTATTTCTTATAAGAAGTAAGCAGCGCTAGTAAAAGTATTATATACTACCTTACTATATAGTAGTAAGTAGTCTACGTTTCTAATAGGTACTACTTTTTAAAGAATAAAATATATAGACTAAAGTAAAGATTATTTTTAAAGATAATACTAAAAAGTGTAAGTAGAGTAGAGAATAGCGTATAATAATAAAGAGAGAATAGCTATAGAGAGTTAGGCGTAAAGCCTATTTATATATCTTTATAGCTACTTATAATATAAAGCTTATAAAAAAGCTCTTATAGTTAGACTTACTTTATATACCTAGAATTAATAAAAGTAGTAGTGCTGTCTCTCTAATACGTATATAACCTTATTCTTTATTAACTTACTTCTAACCTTTTTACTTTACGTAGTATACACTAGACGTAAAATTAGTATAAAGTAATTATATAAACTATATTAAAGATTAGAGATAAGCTACTTATAACTTCTAAAATATATAACTACTATATACGTAAAAGGCACTTCTTATTAAATAAGAGAGTAGATAGTAAAGATTAGATAGTACTATAGTATATATACCTAGTAGTATAACTTTACCTTTTATAGTTTCTAAGTTCTTATATATTATAATATAGGTATTAAAGACTAGAATAATATTAGATTTAATAATAGGTAGCGTTAATTCTATAGTATATAAAGTAGAAATAGAGAGAGTATTAGAAAAAGTCTATAAATATATACTACTATTTCTAAGTACTAGAAGATAATATAATAAGCTTTATTAAAACGTAATACTACTTTTAAAGCTAAATCTATACGTTCTTTATTAATAGGTATATTATTATTCTATCTTTCTTATATCTAGATAAGATTAACTAACTTCTTAATTCTTATCTTCTTATTAAACTACGTTACGCGTACTAGTTTTAAAATAGTAATAATAGCTTCTTTATAAGCGTAGACCTAAACGCTATACTTATAAAGTTATAGATGCGTAGTAGTACTAGCCTTCTAGTAGAATATATTCTAGAAAGTAGTATACTATAAATAACTAGCTATAAATATACTAAGAGTCTATTCTATACTAGATACTAGTAAAGAATAGCGCGTAGTAAGTAAGAAGAAGTACTATATAGTAGAAGTACCTAGAATAGAGTAGACTTAGAAGAGAAGAGAGAATAACTAGATATAGCTATCTATATAGCTCTAGAGTCTATAAACGCGTTAAGCTTATATAGAAACTTTTAGCTCTTATATAGTAGAAATACGCTATAGTAAGTCTAACGCGCTAGATAGCTACGTAATCTATAGAAAGATTTCTACTTTATTTTAGAAAATAAGCGTCTTATAGTCTTATTATGCGTAGTTTTTTAGAGAAGAGTAGAAACACTATAAATAATAAATTAGTAAGATACTAACTTTAGAAAATAATACGTAATCTAAATAGTTAATAAAATAGTTTTAAGAGCGCTAGTAAGATTAGTAAGATCTTTAAGAAGAGAGCTAAGAATATATTATTCTTTATAAACTAGTTTTTAGAAAGATAACTAATATAGATATAAACCTTTTTTATTAGAAAAGAGTAGATTATAAGCTAATTCTAAGTATTTTTTAAGACTAGAATAGTAAAGATAGTATACTAAATAGTAAAACTATTAGAGAGAGAAGAAGATTTATAGTACTATTATAAAAGTAGATATAGCCTACTTTATAAGATAATAACATAAGAGTATTAAAATAAGAACTAAATAGAAGTATATATATACTATAGTAGTAGCTTCTTAATAGCTATTATTCTTTATCTTTATAGTTATAACTTCTTTATACTTTATAGCGCGTATTATTCTAAAATTACTAGCTATAAAGCTAATAGAGAGCTATCTATATATACGTATATAGTAGTGCGTAAAAGGCTATTAGAGTAAGTTTATAAGTAGAGAGTAAGTAGTACACGTATAGAGTTATAGATATATATAATATAAGTTTTCTACTAGTATAAAATCTTATTTAAAGTCTTTTATATTTTTCTTTCTTAAATAGACTCTATAATGCGTAGTAAAGTCTAAAATTATTATCTTTCTTAATAATAAGTAGCACTAACTATATTAAATTTATATTTAATAGATAGTACTAAAAGATAGAACTCTTATCTACTCTAAATAAAAAGAAGTCTAATTAGTAAGTCTAAGAGTAGCGTTTTAAAGACACTATACTTATTATTTTACTTATTATATATATAGGTTATTCTTTATAAAGCTAATAATAGATAATTTTAGTAACACTTTTTAGAGAAAAGAGAGAAAGAGATATAGAAGCTAGAAGAAGCGCTAGAATTAAATTTATACTAGTAGGCCTCTACTTCTTCTTAGGCGCTTATAGTAGTAATAGATTTATACTTTTCTACTTTTATATTCTTCTACGTAGCTTTTCTAAAATTATATTACTTTTTTATTAGAGTATAAGTTAGAGCTAACGTAATCTATAAAGGTATAGTTTTATTATTTTTAGTTTTACTAGCCTATATACTCTTTTAGTCTTTACTTTTTATTAGTAAAAGAAGAGATTAGTAAAGAAGATATAGTAAAAGAGTGCGCAGAGTTATATAGTTTACTATAGTAGTCTAGTAGCCTTTACTAATCTATAGAGGTAAGAACTATCTATATATTATAGTATTAATAGTTATAAAAGTAGAATAGATTAGACTAGATAGATATAAACTAAAAGTAATCTAAATATAACTAGTTAGGCACGTAGTAGAACTAGCGTGTAGATACTTATATAATCTTATACTTTATTTTTACTACTCTTACTTTATTATACTACGTAGCGCGCTTATTCTCTAAACTAGCTTATAAAAGCTATATAAGTTTAACTTAAAAAGATAAAGTACTATATCTATATATTAGAAAAGAGAGCTTCTCTATTACTATAGATACGTTTATCTTTTATAAGCTTTATAATATATATATTAGTGCTACTATCTAATTTTAGAATAGGTTATATATAGGTATCTTTTTAGTAAAGAAGAAAAAAGAAAAATAGTTATAGCTTATAAAAGAAAGCAAGTCTCTTCTAGAAAGAACTATTAGATATATAAACTAGAATTTTAGAAAAGCGCGTATAAGCTAGATACTATAAAATATTTTAACTTTATATTTTTTAAAAAAGTAAATAAAAAACGCGTAGAATAGTATCTAGAGTAAGTATACGCGCGTAAGTAGAATTTATATAGATAAGTTTATACTAAGCTATACTAGGCGCTATAAGCGCAGATACGTTATAGTATAGACTAGAAGATATTTTAAGTAGTAGCTCTCTATCGCCTTACCTATTTTAAAATCTAAACTCTAACCTAGAGATATAACTACGCTCTACTTATAATATATAAGTAGAACTTATAATAGCTTTATATAGTAAGTATATATAACTATATTAAGTTAGCAAGAATATAAGTATAAAAAGTAGACTAGGCTTAGATTAAAGAGAACGTTTATTAAACTTATATGTATACTAGAGACTATTATTTTCTTTTAATAGATAGCTAACTTATCTAGTTTATATTAATACTATTTTAGAAAAAACTATTAATATAACTATATCTATATTTTAGAGAAGCCTAACTTATAAAGTAGAAATAGTAATAGTTTAGTACTTAGCGAAAAGAGCTATAGAGAGAAAGATAATAAAAAAAGATATAAATTTATATAGCTAAGTAAAAGAGTCTTATAGCTAGGTTAGACTAAATAAAGATATCTTAAATCTTATAGAAAAGAAGTAGCGCTAGAGAGCTTATAGCTATATTACCTCTTTCTTTATCTACTATATAATTACTTCTTCTATACAAAACGTAATAAGAGTAGCTTTAAAAATTAATAACTTAGTAACTATAAGTACGTAGTAGTAGCGCCTTTATAATATATCTAAAGACTAGATTTAATAAAGCTATAAAGGTAAGTTTATAAAGTAGAACTAAATAATATAACTAGAAACTTATAAGTATATAGTAGAGTTAGCTCTATAACGCTTACTAAAAGTACGTTATTTATCTTAAATATTCTATCTTTATTACACTACGCGCGCTAGCTTTAAACTTAAAGTAAGTAGTTATATAAATTACTCTAAAGATTAGATAGTACTAGAGAATATAAGTAGTAGGTCTATAGAGTGCTAGTATAATAATAAGAAGCCTAGTTACGTAATAGTATTTCTACGTAACTAGCTTAGAGAAAGTTTTACTACTAACTAAGTTAATAGATTTATTCTAGAGCTATGCTAAATATAAACGCTATTTTCTATATAATATTCTATTTAGTAAGGCTCTCTAAATAGAGCTATAGAAGATATAAACTAACTTCTATAAAGTACTAGAGAAGAGTATTTATAAAAGAAGATAGATCTATAATATACTAGTATTAAATAGACTAGTAGACTACTCTATACTAGATTCTTATATAGAGAGGCGTAATAGAGACTATATCTATAGATAGATTAGTATAGTATAGCCTAGCGTAGAATAGGCTAAAGCTATATAAAGCGCTGTAGCTAGTTAAAGAAGGCGTATAGAGTAGAATATTAGCTAGTAAGAGTATCTTTTTATATATATAGTAGGCTAGGCTTAGTTAGAAGAAGATAAAGTAGATATTGCGTTTAAGTATAAGATAAGAAGGCTTCTAGAATATAAGAGCTTCTATCTTTACATTTCTTATTCTATATCTTATTCTCTAAATTCTATAATAGAAGTTCTTATAGGCTAAGTAGAGTTCTAGAAAGAGAATATAGAAATTATATAGAAAACGTAGGTTATTATTTTAGCTACCTAGAGTATTAAATTCTATAGTTATTATAGTAATTATTTTTCTCTATTATACTTACTAGTTATATAATAAGAAGCTTTCTATTTTAATAAAAAACTATTAGCGTAGATAAAGATAAAGAGATAAATTCTATAGTTATTATAGTAATTATTTTTCTCTATTACACTTACTAGTTATATAATAAGAAGCTTTTAATTTTAATAGAAGACTATTAGCGTAGATAAGAATAAAGAGAAGGTTAAGGTAGCTTATTCTACTAGATTCTACTTTTATTATCTAGATACTTCTAGCTACGCTAGGCTATCTATAGATTATCTTAATACTTCTAGTGCTGCCTGCCTAATCTATATAGATCTCTTTTAGGTAGTTTTTAAAAAACAACCTATATATAATAAACTATCTTATCTTTTAGAAAAGAGTATACTATAAGTGTTTTATTATCTATTTTAAGTCTAGAGTAGTAAAGATAGTAGAGAGAGATTTATAGTACTATCTTATAAAACTATACTAAAAGAGTACTAAAATAATAAGGTAATAAAAGTATATATACACTATAGTAGTAAACTAAATTATACGCCTAATATATTATATTCTTTTCTTAACTATAGTTATATACGTTTCTTATTTTAGAAAGTTAATAAATATATAGTATAGTAGCTATAGTTTTTAGAAAGAAGAACGCTATAAAATACTTTAAGAAGATTTTTAAAACTATAAGAGTAAAGGTAGTATATAGAAGCTCTTATAGAGAGACATTTATAGTACTCTATTATAAGATAAGAATATAAGAGTACTAAAATAATAAAGTAATAAAAGTATATATATACTATAGAGGTAGCTTCTTATTAGCTATATTATTTTGTTCTCTATCTTTACTATTCTACTCTCTTTACTATACGCAGCGCGCGCGTACTTAAAATAAAATAATAGAAATTCTATAAGTTAGACTTAAATAGTCTATTACGTAACACTATAAGTAGTATATATATTTTTAAAATAAGATTATAAAGACTATATAAAGTTAACTCTAAGAGGCTAGTATAAAAGGCCTATACGTTAGAGAAGTAGAGAAGAAATATAGCTTATTCTACTTTATTCTACTTTTATTATTAGAATACTTCTTACTTTACTAGACTATCTAAATATAGTCTTAATACTTCTAGTACTATCTATCTAATCTATATAAATCTTATTTAGATAGTTTTTAAAAAAAAAAAAAAAGAAAAAGAAAAAAAAAAATATAGAAAATACTATAGAAATAGATAATATATTAGAGATAAATTTATACTAAAAGGCTTTTACTTCTCTTTAAGTACTCTTAGTTATAATAAAAATAAAGCTTTAGTGCTTCTATATCTTTTAATATAGTATATTCTACGCTACGCTTCTAATAATAAGCCTTATAGATAATATATAGCGTAGGTTTATATTAAAGTAAAAAGCTAATAAGAATTCTAGCTACTTTACTTTTTATTTATACTATAATACCTCTCTTTCTAAAAAGTAAAGTTAAGAATAAGAATATCTACTTTTTAACTCTAAAAATATAACTACTTTCTATATATTAGACTTTATTAGAGAATAGCTTTCTTAAATCTTAGTATTATTTACCTAAGAATAAGTAATATTTAGAATTCTTAGAACGCGTATTAATAAAATACTATTAAATTTTAAGTATAGAAAACTTATTATAATTTTTAGTATAGAAACTTTACTAGAGAATAAGAAGATACGTTATACGCGTAGAGATAAAGTTTATAGAGAGTTACTATAGGTTCTTTATAAATAACTAGAATTATAGTACCTACTAAGTTATTACTAGTATATTATATAACCTCTACTCTTATACTATAAGCTTTATTAAATCTTTTTAAAATACTTTCTTAAAGATATAATAGAGTTAGGTTCTAGGCTAAAGCTATAATAGCTACGTAATATATATATAGTTCTTTCTTTTATACTTTATATTAATTTTCTATTTTAATACGCTTTTAGTTTTCTATTACTATAATAATATTTAACTCTAGATCTATAAGACTACTATAGTAGTCTTATACTATATTTTATAGAATTCTGCCTATTTTAAGAAAAATAAAATATATAACTTAGTAGAAGAATAATAAGAGAAAAAGAGATAGCTCTCTAAATAACTATATAGTTCTATTCTTATCTTTATTTATTCTACCTCTCTATACTATATAGCGCGCGCGTTCTTAAAAGTAAATAGTAGAGAAGTATATATATTTTACGTTTAGATAAAAAAAAAATAATATACTTTATAAGTTATAGATATAGAAGAACACTAGCGTACTAATAGCTATATAAACTTATTCTTATCTCTACTTATATTACTCTTTTATAAATTCTAGTAACGCGTTATAAGTTTAAAAGAGAAGAGATTCTAGTGTATAAGTAGTAAAGACTGCGTAAGGTTAACTTAAAAAAACTATTAGAAAGACTTTATGCGTTAGAGAAGTATAGAAGAAATATAGTATACTTAAATTATGTCTCTAATTATACGCTAGATAGACTAATAGTAATAATAATATCTACTAAATATATACTAGTACTTAAACTTAATTTTAGAATAGATTATATTTAGGTGTTTTATTTATAGAGAGAGAGAAAAAAAGATAGCTAATCTATATAAGATATAGATACTATATTTAGAATAACTATTATATAGCTAAAGTTAAAATTTTAGAAAGACTATACTATAGGTAGAAGTAGTAATAATTTAATTCTTAGAAAAAAAAGTTACTAAGAGAAATAGTAAGAAAAGATATAGGTTAATATAATAGAGCGCACTACGCTAAAGAGTATACTAAAGAGAGTATAAGCGTTATCTAGGTCTAGTATATATTAAAATAAGAAAGCCTTATAGCTTTATTCTACTAAAAAGTAATATCTTAAACTTTATAAAAAAGTAGTAGCACTAGAGGCTACTAGCTATATAATCTATTTCTTTATTACTTATATTCTATCTTCTTTACTATACGCAGCGTGCACTAGACTTAAAACTAAATATAAGAAGTTATATAGATTACTCTAAAGATAGAGTAGTACTATAGAATATATATAATAAGTTTATAAGTAGCTAGTATAATAGCAAATAACTAAGCTATATAGTAGTAGAGGTATACTACTATAAGTTTATTCTAGAGCTTACGCACTATATTCTATTAGGTATAGATTTTAGAAACTAAGTTAAAATCTAGAGTTTAGTAGCTTTAGCAAAATTTTAAATATTAGCTAAGTTAATATCTAAAGTCTAGTAGTAGGCCTAAGAAGTATATAGAAGAGTCTACGTAAACGCTAAGAAAAAGAGATTTATATAAAAGAGTAGCTTTATAATATAATAGTATTAAGTAAGCTAAAGAACTTCTCTACGCTAGAGCTTTATAAGTAGTAGTATACTTAGATATAAGATATAATTATATTTATAGAAAATCTTTATATAGTATAGCCTAGTGTAAGATAGACTAGAGTTATATAAGACGCTAGAGCTTATTAGAGAAGAAGTATAGAGTAAAATATAATAAAGTAAGAAGAGTCTTTTTATATAAGTAGTAAGCTAGGTATCTAAGAAAAAAATAGAAAAGCGTGTATACTATAAACATCTTCTTCTTTATAGTTATAGTTCTATATCTTTTATATCTAAATCTATAGTAAAAGCGCTAATAGGCTAGAGATTACTAAAATTATATAGAAAACGTAGGTTATTATTTTTACTACTAAAGGTACTAAATCTTATAGTTACTATAGTAATTGTTTTTCTCTATTATACTTACTAATTATTTATTAAGAAGATGTCTATTTTAATAGATTTTTACCTAGCTAGACTATCTAAGATTATCTCTATAGTTTTAGTACTATCTACTAGATATATCTTACTTTTCTATAAGCTTTTTAAAGAAAAGAGAAAAAAGAATATAGAAGTAGAGTAGAGCGCTAAAAGAGAATTTATATTAGTAAGCTCTTACTTTATCTATAGCGCTCTTAGACGTAATAAAAATAGTACTTTAGCGCTTCTATATTCTTTAATATAGCTAATTCTACGCTACGCTTCTAATAACTAGCTTTATAGCTAATATATAGTATAGGTCTATATTAAAGTAGAATACTAATAATAATTCTTTCTCTATTAACTCTTATCTATACTATAACACTTTGCTTTCTAAAAAGTAAAGTTAAGAATAACTATATCTACTTTTTAACTCTAAAAATATAACTACTCTATATATATTTAGCTTTATTAGAGAAACACTATTTCTAACTATAGTTAGATTTACCTTCTACTTTTAGATAATAGTATAAGAGGCTTATTATTTCTAGGTTAGCGCGCTCTATATATTTCTTTAACTTTCTTTTTAAAGAATAAAAGAGAAGAGATAAAAGATAGTATAATCTTTACTTTTGCGCTATAACGTCTTTTTAGTTTATAGCTACCTATAATTCTAGTATATAATTTACTTACGCTAGAGTATAAGCGTTACTCTAGTAGTATATATATAGAGCTTTCTCTCTCTACTATAGAACTAGAATTATATTACTTTTCTTTTATTCTACTATTTCTCTAAAATCTTTTCTTAAAGCTACTATATAGTATAGTTCTACACTAAGACTATAGCGTCTATATAATATATATATTACTTTTTTATTTTAATATTTTTATTATAGTTTATTACTCTAAATATAAGTATAAATATAAGATCTCTAGCATATATAGAGATATAGAATACTAATTTTAAAGTATATAATGCTTAAAAAGAATATATAACTAGAGTCTATACTACTTTTAAAATTACTATTATAGATATAGTAAATCTTCTAGATAAGCTTATATTATAATATAGAAAGAGTAGGTTTTAGAAGTCTATAGAAAAGAAATAGCTTAAAACGTATAGATTAGAATATACGCTAGATAGCTATAGTAATAAAAGATTATTATTTACTTTCTATACTTTCTTATTTTATAGCTTACGCCTTATATACAGCATTTTAAAGTATATATAGATAAGATATAGAGTAGTACTAAAAAAGGTAGTATATTAGAATTATAGAGAGACTTAGGCGTAGAGTAGCTATCTATAATATTACTACGTTCTTTATTCTTATAATTCTAATATAAATATAGAATTTAAAAATAACTAATAGCTCTATAACGTGCTAGAGATAAATATACCTAAGATATCTCTAACACTAGGTCTTTATAGGTAGTAGTGCGCCTTAAAATAGAGCGCTATAGAGAGATATTAGAAAGAATATATACACTATTAGTAAGAAAGAGTTTACTAAGATAGACTATAAAGTAGTATATCTAATATTAAGCTACGTATATAAGATTACTAGTACGTACTACTATAAACCTAATACTAAATAGTAATATATTTCTCTCTATAGTAAGATATAAATAAGTAGTAGAATATAGTAGTTAGTATATATATTATAAGATAACGTAGATAGAGAAAAAGAAAATATATACGTTAGATAGTAGTAGTAGCACTATACCTAGTTACTTTATATAGTATAGTAAAGAAAGGTAGTTATAAGATATAATTAAAAGAGATAGAGTAGTAATAAAGAGAGAGTAAAAGTATAATAAAATTAGTATTAGAAGAGTAAGAGTAAGGCTACGTAAAATAAGTAGATAGTCTAGTCTTTTATCTCTACTATTATAATAGAGAGAGAAGTTTCTCTCTAGTTACTAATTCTCTACGTTACTATCTATAGCGCCTATACTAATAGCATAGAAAAAAGATCTATTAACCTACTTAGTATTTTTAGTTTTAATAATAGTAGTATAGTTATTAATAATATTATAGAAAAAGCTTTTACTAGCCTTAATATAAGCGTAAAGTTAATTAGTCTCTACTCTAGATACGTAAAGTGCGTCTAACGTAATAGCTAACTAGTTTTTTTCTACTATTATAGTAGCTTATAGCGCTACTACCTTCTACTATAAGTAGGCTATCTCTATCTAGGTATAATACAACTCTTTCTAGTCTATATAGAGCTTTTCTATAAGGTCTTACGCATAATTAGACGCTATATTAATTTTAGCTATAATCTAGTTAAAACTTATTATCTTATAGTAGGCGCGCACTAACTTCTTACTATTCTAGAATAGTATAGAAGTAGTAGTGCTTATATTATTACACTTCTAGAAACGCGTATAAAGAGATAATTAACATAGCGTTTAGACGTAAATAATATTCTCTAGAAAGGTATTCTTAGATAGTGTAGCTATAGAGATAGCGCGCTTACGCTTACTAGAGAGAAAGTAATTTAGTAGCTTTCTCTTATATATAGAAAGCTTACTAAAGCTTATAGCTTTCTCTTTAGAAAATATAATTATTTAATAATAGATAGTAAAAAGGTTAGTAGATATATACTACGTAAGAGGTTTCTATATATAAGGTAAATAGAGAAGAAAGAGAGTATAACTATAAGAACTAGTTCTAGATAGGCTATAAGAGAAGAAAGAAAGAAGAGATATAGTCTAGTAATTAAGTTTCTCTACTTATATAGTAGTAAATAAGTAAATTAGACTAAATAAGCTTAATAAACGCTTAATAAAAAACACTAGTAAGAGAAACTACGCTAAAGATAGGCGTATAAGGTATATAGTATAGTATAAGGTAGAATATAGTTAAATAAGAGAGTAATAGGTAGAGGCTTTATAAGGTAGAGAAGTAGACTTACTTAGATAAGCTTAGATATCTACTATATAGCTAACTCTAATTACTATAGCTCTAGAAGCTTTTACTAACTAAGAACCTTTCTATAATTTAGTCTCTACTATCTTTATATTCTTTACTAACTTAATAATAAGTTTACTACTAATAAGATTCTTATATACTTATTCTAAGACCTTACTAAAAAGATTATTACTATAGTATCTACTCTTTATAAGAGCTATATCTATAATGTAGCTTATACTCTATATAGTGTTATCTAGCTAAGCTTCTATAAGTAGATAAAAAAACATTACCTTAAGTTTTATAGTAAGGTTAGTAGTATCTATAGACTAGAAGAACTTTATAAAATTTCTAATAACTACGTAGTATTTATATACTACGCTTCTATTAGTATAATAGATTTAAAACGCTAATACACTATATACTATACTATTTACCTACTCTAACTTAGAAAAGTCTATAACTTATTCTCTAAGCTACTTTACTACGTATAAAGTATAGGCTGTAATAATCTTCTTATAGAAAGCCTATCTACACTATTAGTACTAGAGCCTATAGAATACTACGCCTAAATAGTTAATATACCTTATTACTAAAGTGCTTTGCTTTACTAGCCTATAGGTAGTACTCTACTATAGTAAAGTTATACTTACTAAGTATAAAAGAGCTTATATATATCTAGCTAAGAAATCTATAGTTCTTATTCTCTTTACCTAAAAAGTAAAAAGTATTATCTACTACGTAGTAGAAGATAGCTATAGTAGTAGCGTAAGATAAGAAGAGTTTAGAAGTAGTATAAGCACTAGAGAAAAGAGTGTAAAGAAAAGAAAAGAGAGAGAAAGAAGAATAGTAGATATAAATATATATTACTAGTTAGCGTAGTAGTATATACTATATAAGTAAACGCTAGTAAGTTATATATATACTAGGTAAACTAGTGTATCTATAGCGTAAATAGATATATTAGATTTCTAACTAATACACTAGTATAGTGCGCGTCTAGCCTAGAAGCACTTAGTATAGAATAGATCTATCTTCTAGAAATAAAAATAAAAAGTGTATACTAGAGTATAGAGTATAAGATTTATATAACTATATTATAAAGAATCTAGTTATAATAGAGAGGCTAAGAAAGTATAGAATGTTTATTCTATAGACTGCGCAACGTAGTAGACACGCCTACTATACTACTAAAATACTAATAAAGAATATACTAAAAGCTAGTAACTAGTATTTCTACTTACTCTTCTTTTAATATAACTTTGTTATTAGAGACGTAGATAGTAGAATTCTCTAACGCGTATTAGTTATTATATTCTTCTTCTATCTTAATATTCTTAGTAGTAGTAGTTTTATCTACTCTACTATCTTTTCTTTCTAAATTCTCTATAATAGCTACTAAGAGTAGTAACTTTCTTAGCCTTTTTAAAGAAGGCGCTATAGTAGAGATAAAAGCTACTATAAAGTAAACGCGCCTTTTAAGACTTATATAGAAGTTAGTATTATACTAAGTAAAAGCTAAAGTAGAAATAGAAGAGAAAACGTACTAGTAGCTAAGGTAGAGAATATAGTATTAGTAGCGTAGGTAGGCTACTTACTTAAAGATAGAGAAGTACTAGTAGGTATAGAACTAAGAGACGTATAAGAATAGAGAGTAAAGCTTATAGTAGAAAGCTTCTTTAAGATAGATAGCTTAGTAGTAAGTTATAAAGTAGTCTAGCGCTTAGAGGCTAAAGCGTAGTTATAGTTAGAGTTAGTAAGGTAATAGAATTTACGCTTAGTAGCTTACTTATACTATTTAGCTATAAGATTAGCTTTAGTAATCTTATAGTTATAGACTTTAATCTACTTCTATAGAAGTTAGATAAGCTAGACTAGATTATTATAGCTAAGAGCCTTAAAGAAAACCTTTTATATTATATTTTAGTTAGAGATAGAGGTAGGTAGATCTAAGCCTAGAATAAAGACCTAAATTACTAATAGAGAAGTTAGTATAAGATAGTAAGAAAAAGAATAAAATAGTAAAAGTAGTTATAAAGCTTTAGTCTTAGATAGACTAAAACACTACTATAATAACTACGTAGAGAAGATAACTTAGAGCGCTACTTCTAGAGAGATAAAGAGTCTATTTAACGCTAGAGTAGCCTAAGTAGTAGATAGATATATAAAAGTCTAGATATAAGTAGGCCTTTATAGAATAAGACTTATAAAAAATAACCTACTAAATAAATAACTTAATAATCTATTTACACTTAGGCGTCTTCTAGGCGTTAGCTAGAGTATTATTAGTAGAGAATATAGCGTAAGAGTAAAGATTAGTAGTTTATAGTATAGATAGGTTAGAGAGTAAATAAATAACTATGTTAAGAGTTACTAGAAAGAGTAGAAAGAAAGAAGAATAGTAGAATATAGTTAATATATATAGTTATAATAAGCGCTAGTTAGACTAGTGCTATAGCTAGTACGTAAAGTACGTAAGATAGTATATACGCTACGTAAAATAGCATATACGCTATATAAAATAGTATATATAGTATAGCGTATATACTTAGTATAAGGCTAGCGTACATATAATAGAATAATAATATATAAAACTTAGAGAAAGGTAAGCGCTAAAGCTAGGTTATATTATAAAGCTACTATAGTCTAGAATAGTGTAAGTATAGAAGTAAAAGTTATATTAGAGAATTAGTATCTAGTTAACTATTATAGCTATAAAGAAAGTTATCTAGAACTTACTACTACTACCTAGCGCTTCTCTTATCTAGAGCCTACGTCTTAAACTAAGCTAGACGTAGAGAACTTTAGAAGCATTTTTAACTAACGCCTAGCTTTATTTAATAGCTCTAGGTAACTCTTTTCTACTAGGTCTACTTCTTTATATAGTAGAACTAGTTTCTCTATAGTAGTATTAGAGACTTCTACGTCTAATAAGAGCTCTTAAATAGTAAGATTATTAGACTAGAATAGAGGCGTAGTAGTAGATAAGCTATTCTATTTACTACGTTTCTAGTCTATAGTAGAGAGAGAAGGTGTACGTAAGAATAATTTACTAGCTTATCTACTCTAGAGGTGCTTATATAGGTAAGAGTTATTATCTTTACTATTACTTATAGCCTATATATAGTTAAATTACTTAGCGTAGATAGTATAATTACTATAGAAGCTAGAAGTCTTATATAGAGTATTAACTACTAAGGCTATAGTAGAGCTAAGTAGTCTCTAGCGTTAAAACGCTAGCATATTATCTTTATTCTATAATATAGTCTAATTTATACTACTAGTAAGATAATAGAAAGATTTAATAAAGTTAGTAGTAGTTAGAGCTTTAGTAGTCTTATACGCTAGAAGTGCTAGGTTTTTATTAATAGCGCTCTAGTAAATAATTACTCTATCTATAAGGTAGTAGAAGTCTATAAGCTACTTAGAAGAAGCTAGAGTCTTATTCTTAGCGTTATTACTTATAGCGTAGAGCTTACTAAGTTTAGTAAGGTTTAACTAGGCGTAGAGGTTTAGTAAAGCCTAGTAAAAGAACTTAGCGTTTATAGTAGTATTAAAAGAGTTAGAGTTATAGATCTCTAAGAGAATATATAAGCTATCTTATCTAATATAGATAATATAGCTACTATACTAATCTTATATAGATTTAGAGCTTAGTAGACTAAGAAAGATTATATAGTAGTACTTATAGTATAAGTTAAGGCTAGTATACGCGTTCTATAAGTAGATAAGTACTTTAATATTAGTATCTATAAGTAGATTAAGAGTAGAGTTACTACGTATTAGAGGTTTATAAAACTTATTTACTAGCCTAGCCTACTTTAAGCCTATATAGCGTATAAGCAGCGCTTATAACTTAATACTATATAGGTTTAGTAGACTATTTATAATCTTTTACTTAGTAGAGCTAGAATACTAGATAATAACCTTTTTCTAGCTATAAATAACCTAGTTAGTAAGAAGAGCTAAGAGAAGGTAGAGCTGCTTAGATTACTTAGTAAAATAAAAGATAATTTTTTTAAGCTTCTTAGAAAGTAGTTTATATATATTATTCTTATCTAAGACTATAAAGAGAATGCTAGAATTCTTTTTAAGTTAAGTACTAACTATATAGATATTCTCTAGAAGCTTATAGAGATACTTAATATACTTAGTGTTATTATATAGATTCTAATAGGCTTTAGTAATTTTATTATTATTAGTAATATTATAAATCTTATCTATAAAGAAGAGAATTAGATATAAAAACCTAAGAGTTAGAATACGCTTAATTTTACTATTAATAAAAAGAATATTATTAGACTATATAGTATTCTTCTTATTCTAGTAGTATAAATATTTAATATACGTAGGTCTCTCTTCTTTCTAAATAGCTACTATAACTATACTATTCTCTACTACTACGCGCGTAGATATAATAGGTAGTATAAGTACTTATATAGAGTGCGTGTTCTTCTTATAGTTTATTATATATATACTTTAGTACGTAAAGTAAATTACTATATCTTTATAGACTAAGTAGAGAGTATAACTCTATACTAGAATATTACTTTTATATTAGTAGAACGTATAGAAAGCTATAATAGTAGGTATATAGCGTTTAGCGTTCTCTAAGGCCTCTAGAATATATAGATTAGAAAGATAGTACTAGACTAGAAGAGCCTAGGCCTTGTTATTTACTTTAGAATCTTAGAGTATAGTAAGTAGTAATATAAACTTATTACTATCTTATAGAATAGGTATTGCTATTAGAAGAATATAAAAGAATATATTAAGCTAGTAGAAGACTATCTACGCGTTTATCTCTACACTACTAATATTATATACCTTATCTATAACTATAATACTAATATAGCTATAGAGGGTGTTAAGAAAGCTTTTAAAGTAGAGAAGCTTTTCTAGTAGACTAGCTTTATCTATAGTATTTTAGAAGTACTTATATATAGCTATAGAACTATAATAAGTAGCTAGAGTACTCTTACTTATAATAATAATAGTAGCACGCTTTAAGATATTCTTCTCTATAAATAGTTTCTAGTAAATGTTTATTATCTTAGTAAGAACTTTAATATTCTTATATTTAGTAGTAGAAAAGAATTTATTATAGCTATTATAGTAAATATAGACTTAGAAGATAGTAGAAAAGTTTATAATATTCTTAGTAGCTTACTTAATAAGATAGGTGTCTATACTCTATATAATAAGTTATAGTAAGTACTTTTTATAATATACTTTAAGCTTCTTCTACTTTTATTCTTAGTAAAGAGTATTTATATTAAGAGTATAGTAATTATTTAACTATATATAGGTTAGTAGACTATAGAAAGAATAAAGCCTATAATGTAGCCTATCTTATATAGGCCTAGATTAGAGTAAACTATAATTAATAAATAGTATATAGTATAATACTCTAGGTAGAGATAGACTATAGAGTCTACTCTATACTAGTAGGTACTATAAGCTATAGAAAAAAAAAAAAGAAGAGGCACTTACTCTAATTAGAATAGTAGTAGTAGTACTAGATTTACTTAGGCTAGTACTCTAACTTATTAGAATACTATGCTTACCTTTACTAGTTACTAGGTAGTAGAGAAGCATCTTTAGCGCCTTTATAGTAGAAACTATCTATATCTATAATAATAATAAGCTAGTCTAACTAGAAATAATAAGCTAGAAACGCTATTAGATATAAAGTATAGTAAGCACCTTCTAGTATATATTAGCTAAAACTATCTATAGAGTAAAGGTAGCTAGCGCGTACTTCTACTAGTTACGCTAGACTTTATTACTTAAGTCTATAGAAATAAGAAAGTAAGACTACTTAGTAATACTAGTACTTTCTAAATTATCTTTCTAATTAGAGCGCTTATTATCTTCTTAGGTAATTATATAAGTTATGTAGTTAATTAAAGATATAAATTTACTATTATTACTTAGGCCTAATCTAGTAGTAGAGATAGCTATTTCTATTATCTTACTAAGTAGAATAGCGCTCTTAGTGTAGCTAGCAGCTCTTCTTAGAATATAATAGTAATAAGCTTTAAAGTTTTTAGTATTCTTAGCTATAGTAGGTAAGAGTCTAGTAGTAGAATCTAGAAGCTCTTTACTAGTAGTAATAAAAGCCTAGAGGTGTTTAATAGACTAGATATTATAGTCTTTAGTAAATACTTAGAGATTCTTAATTATAATCTATACTATTTTAGGTAACTCTACTTTTAGAGTAAGAATTTATTAGATAATAAAATCTATACTATAGTTCTTTATATTAATTATACTATTATTAATCTAGTTTATAAAGGTATTATAGTTAATATACGTAAGATACTTAGAACTAATTAGTATAGGTTTAGCGTCTAGGTTATCTTCTATAAGATAAAATAATATATAGATAAAGTTCTTAGTAATATTAGTACCTTTTATAGTTATAAGTTTATATACGCTAGTAAAGTAGATAAAGTTAGAATATATATTAATAATATATTAAAGGTAAGTAAAAGCGTCTAGTATATAAAGAGATAGCTTAGATAAGATAAGAAAGAGAGTAGAAAAGCCTACTATAGTAGTGTTCTACTTAGCTTTATCTCTGCGCTTACGCTATAATATCTAGTTTATATTCTTTTTATAAAAATATATAAAGATACTATAGGCGTAGTTATTATAAAACTAAGCTAGAATATATTAATAGAAGAAGTGTAGGTTTATAGAATTAAATAATATATTTTATATAAAGAAGATAAAATAAGCTACCTAGTAGGTAGTAGTCTACTCTTTAGTGTAGGTAGAGGTAGAGTTAATAATAGTATTACTATCTTAATATATTATAGCGCGCGCTTATATAAGAATTAGTTTAACTAATAATATATAGTAGCTAGGTAAGTAGCTACGTTACTTTATATGCGCTATAACATAATTATAAAAGAGTTATAGCTTATTAGCCTTAGTCTATAACTAGTTAGCGCTAACTCTAAAATATAGTAATAAGATAACCTAGAACTAAATAGCGTAGATCTTCTCTAATCTATAAGATCTAGTAGTAGTGTAGAAGTAGAGAAGAGATAATTTAATAACTAGTATACGCGTAATAGACTCTACGTTACTAGTACTATCTTTTAAATTATTTTTAATAAAGTTTTTTTAGACGCGTACTAGTAGCTAGATAGATAGTAGAATAATAGAAGAGAAGAAAGCTATAATAATAGTAAAGATAGTGTATATAATAAGGTAAGCGTAGATAAACTACTAAAGAATCTAGTAAGAGAAAAGTAGAGTTAATATCTATAAGATTATAGACTAAAATAAACTAAGTAAGAGTAAAAGGTAGATACTATAAAGATAAAGAGCCTCTAAAAGCGTTAGATAGAGAGAGTAGTTTAGTAGATACTATAAGGTAAAAGTATAGTAAGAAGAGACACTATAAAAGAAAAAGAAAATACTAAAAGAATAAATAAACGCTAGCTATATAATAACGTTTACTAGCGTAAGGTGCTAGTAGAAGTGCTAGTATAGTGCTTAAGAGACACTAGGCTATAAAGAGTATAATAGGTAAAAGAGAAAGTAAAAAAAATAAAGCTATAGAGTATACTAGGTATATATAGAATAAAAGTAGAGATAAATAGATAATCTTAGTAGTAAAGATATAGATAACTATACTAGCTAAATATAGTAAGGTAAGACGTAATTATCTACTATATATACTACGTATTAGAGTATTAAGAATTTTATACTCTTAAAAAAATACCTACTCTTATAGATTAGGCTATAGTAACGTATTTACTATAGTACTCTAGTAGAGAATAGGCTACTTTTTATAGAAGGTCTACCTACCTATAGAGTTCTATAATAGTAGTTAATATATAGCTAATAGCGCTTAGCTTTATTTATATAGAAGAAACTAGTCTAGAATAGACTTTTAGATAAATACTATCTTATAATACTAAGAGCTTTATATTAAAGATAATAGTAGATAAGCTTTTTCTATCTATCTTTACTTAATACATTAGGCGTAGGTATAGACTTTCTAGAGATAACTTAAGTTAATCTTACTACGCGTATCTATCTAAACGTAGGCTCTTATAGGTAAAATAAACTATATTTATAGAAGTAGTAAGAGAGTATTAGTATAAATAGTATAGACTATAACTATAGATAGCTTAAAATAGTATAGTAGCTATAGAGAAATAAAAAGATAAGAATAATAGTTAGAGTGCGCTAGACTTATTAGCTAATAAGAGCTAAAGATTATATCTATTTAGAAAGAATATATATATAATCTAGTTTAAATCTAGTAATAGATAATTAACCTTATAGTTATTTCTATAGTAAACTATCTTACTAAAATATATCTAGAAGTTTATAGCGTTTTCTAGATTAAATAATAGCTTAACTTATTATATATAGCGTATCTATTTACGCTATATACTAGCGTATTTCTATAGTATAATCTACGTATCTATAATAGTGTACTAATCTATATAGTTACCTATATTAGTGCACTTTAGGTAGAAGTTTATTAGTATTATATACTAAAAATATATACTCTTTCTCTATTTCTCTTCTATCTTACTAGTTTAGTAGTATCTTATAAGCTCTCTAATAAGGCGCTAGTTATAGTGTATATAGAGATAATCTAGGCTATTAGTAAAGTAAAGTATATACGTATTAATCTAGAATTACTATATAGTAGAGAACTCTTTATTAAAAAGATAGGCGTAATTTCTATTCTTCTATAATATAGTAGCGTAGTTAAATACTAACTTCTACTATTACTTTATAATATAATAGTAGTATTCTAAAGAGTTAGTAGTAGAACTAGTTATAGCTATAGAATAACTAAGCGTAGTATAGGTAGTAAAGAAAGTAGATATAATACGCTTCTTACGCAGACTAGAAAGATAGATATAAGAAATACTAGAAGATCTAATAGAATAACTATAGTTAGTGTTACGTAGGCCTTACTAGTAGAGATAGCTACTAGAGAGTTTATAGGCGTAAGAAGATAACGTAAGAAGATCTTTGCTAGGTAATATAAATTTCTTATCTACTTAGCGCTTAGTTTAGGTTACTATAGAGGTAGAAAGTAAAAATATAATAGTAGGCTTAGAAGTAGAGAACGCTAGTACAGCGTTCTTCTAGTAATTATAGTAAATATTATATAATTCTTTCTTCTTTTAATAAAAGTACTAATTAATAGAACTATTAAAGTACTCTACTAAGACGCTATAGTAATATATAAGATGTTTTGTGTTTAGTTATATAAATATATTAATAGTTACGTAATTAGCGTTAGAAGCTTTATAGTAATAGTAACTTAATAAAGTAAGAGAATAAAGAATATAAATAATAGTAGGCCTTTTATTATAACTAGCTCGTTTACTACTCTACACTAAGTTAATAAAGTAGTTAGGTAATCTAACTTATAAGACGTATTAGATATTATTAATATTAATACCTACTAAGAATATAAATATAGTAATAAGAACGCTGTTAGCGCTTATAGAAAATAACGCTTATACGCGCTAACGTAGGTTTATTAATATCTTAGCTATATATATATTATAATCTAAAGCTTAACTAAGACTATAGGCTTTCTCTATAAGTAGAACGTACACTAAGGTCTTTCTAAGCTTCTTTACCTATCTATAGATAGACTTAGCTAGTATAGACTAATTATCTTTCTTATTAAGTTAAACTAAGTAAACTTACTAGAATAACTTAGAATAGTTAGTAGACTTATAAAATAAAATAGTCTAGAAAGGTAGGTATATACGTTAAAAAGTAGTAGCCTAGTAGTAGATAGAAATAGTTATAAATAGAAGAGTTAGTTACACGCTAAAGAGAGTAATCTTACCTAGTTTAAGAAGATAACACTAGTACTTATAGTTCTTTAGAAGTATATAGTAAAACTTATCTATAATAATTCTCTTTAGTAAACGCTTAGTTATATATTATAGGTAGTGTAATATGTCTATAAAGGCTAGTTTACTAAAGTACTCTAGCGTAGTAAGAATAATAGAAGCTAATTTATTATAATAGCTATTCTACTAAACTATAGTAGAGATAGAATACTTTTTACACTAGGCTATAAAGTTCTATTATAATATAGTAAGAGAAATAATAATTACACTTTAGCTATAGTAATACTAATAATAGAGAAGAAGAAATATAAGACTTTTACTAGTATTTATACCTATAATATAAGTAATAATAGTGTTACTACGCATAATAGCGTAAATAACAGCCTCTTACCTAGAGTAGAACTTAGTATTAGAGCTAAAGTTTACGTAAAGAAGTAGCTATAACTATAGTATATTACGTTCTATATAGTTAGCTAAAAAAGTAAATAGGTCTCTAATAATATTATCTAATTTATTATTATTAAAGAATCTAAAAGCCTTATACTATTTTATAGACACTTTATACTATCTATAAGTTTTCTTAAACTTTTTGTTAAATACTATAATAATACTTTAGAAGTAGATAATAGCCTCTATTCTTACTAAGTGCCTAGCCTATATCTTACAATTTTTAGCCTCTTAGTTATCTACTATTTTATTAATATTCTCTTAGATTAACTTAGCGTATTTACTATTTACTTTTCTTCTAAAGGTAATAATAAAATAGCGTATAGTGCTAATATTAATTTATATACTTATATATTTCTTTATATATATAGTAATAACTATATAAAGGCACTAGAAGGTAATAGGCTACTTACCTTTAATATTAGGCTAAAGTAGACTACTTATAGCCTATTATAAGTAAAGATTCTAAATATTATCTAGAGTAAGAAAGAGAATAAGTGTATAGAAAGAATAAATAAGCTAAAGATACTATATAAGTAAATAACTAACTACCTTAGATAAAAATTAATAGATAATCTTAATAGACTTATTATAGTTATACCTCTTATAATATTAAAGAATAATAGTAATAAGACTATTATAAAGAAACACGTTATAAAGTATACTATTAGATAGATTTTTATAGTAAATACTAAGAAGTTTAGTACCTTATACTAGTTACCTACTAGTAAAATAAACTAGGCTAAGAAGTAGGTTAAGAAAGTGTTAGGTAAGGTTATAGTACTACTTAATTTAATAAGAGTTAATAAGATTTATAATAAGTACTTTCTAGCTCTATTATATAGTAGCTAAGTACTAGTTCTTAATAAAGTTAGCTTCTACTTTAAGTAGTGTAGACTTATAAGAAAAGAAGCTATAGTCTACTATCTTATTTCTAAGATTTTCTATAAGCTACTTCTAGAGTATAGATAGTAGTTAGTCTAATATTAGTATAGAGGCTAATTAGCATAAAAGAGTAGATATCTTAATCTCTACGTTATAAACTATATTACTAAAGAAATTAAGTATAGTGTAGAACTCTTTTAGTGTAATCTCTTTACTATTTTAACTAATAAAGGTATCTAAGTTATTACTATAATAGAAGTTACTTAGAATACGCGTAGTGTAGATAAGCGCGCTTATTAGAGTATTAAACTCTATTATAAGATAATTCTATACCTACTACTAGAATAATATAGCTAAAATATAATTTATTTCTTCTATATTAGTATAAAGTACTTTAGAAGAGGTAGACTTATTAATAAACTTAAGCGCTTTCTTCTTTATTATAGTATTATTAAGTAAGACTTATATTATGTTTAAAGTAGGCTAAACAAAATATTTATAAAAATATTAAATACTTATAAGTTAGACTATCTTCTTAAGAGCTATAACGTTTATAGCAAAGTTATAGACCTTATATAAAGTACGCTTTTCTTTAGAGAAAATAAGAAAGCTAGTTATAATAATAAGAGAAGACTTAAATTTATTACTAATATATATCTACGTAATAAGAGATAGCTAGAAGTAATAATAAAGGTTTTTTATAGTGTCTAGTGTAGTACGCGTATAGTTTATATATACTATAGAGTAGACACTATAGTAGTTATATAACGTAGTAATAATACTATTCTAAGTTTTTTACTAATTAGAGTATATAGTAAGTTATAAAGAATAAGGCTAGCTATTAATAAAAGTATAGAAAAAGAATATAAAGATCTTTTATAGTAGTAACATATATAATATAAAAAAGTTCTAGTAGACTTTAAGTAAGTAAAGTAGAATATAATAGATATCTTTTTATATTATCTAGATACGCGTATACTATAAGACGCGTAGAGTAGTATTCTACTACGTATATACTATACTCTTAGTATAATTATAGAGAAAGAAAAGTATAGACTTACTTTTTTTAGTAAAGATAGTAATAGTAGTAAGTTCTTTATTCTAGCTTATAAGAAGTATATTAAGAAACTTAGTACTACTAAGCTAGAGGCTAGTCTTAATAGTAGGCCTATAAAGTATAGTATCTAGCTAGTTCTTCTACTACTATTCTATAAATATATTAGTAGATATAAACTACGTAGTAAGATAATAAGTAGTATTATCTCTATCTAGTAAGAGTTTAATATAAGCTAAAGTAGTAGACGTAATAGGTAATCTAGAGTTAGAGGCACTACTAGATTAATATATATTATTCTTACGTAATAAAAAAGAAGAAAGAACTTTAAAGTAGCGTAATAGATTTAGACTATTAACTTTACTTAGAATGTCTTAGAAGTAACACTAAGTATAAGTATCTTAAATAACTATTTAGAAGTTAGACGCTATAGTAGAGTTAACGCTAAAACTTATCTAGTGTTAAGAGCGTAAATAATTCTTTATATTATAGTTTCTACTCTTTTTAGAGTAAATATAAGTAGAATTAGAATAGATAGTATACGCTAGCGCTAGATATATAGAAAGATACTAAATAGAGTTAAGAGAAAAGCTATCTAGCTTTATAAAAGAGAAATCTATATAGTCTTTCTTAAAGCTAGATATATAGATAAGATTTAGTGCCTTCTACTATATAATAGCGTAATTCTTAGATTAGATATTCTTAGAATAATACCTCTAGAGGTACTTCTTAATAGCTTTAGAGAGTATAACACACTAGTGTATTAGATAAATAATAAGCCTATTAGTTATATTAATTTAGAAGATATAGTTAAGAAGAGATATACTAATAGATAGATATAGGTAAAAATATAGTAGTAGATTAAGATAAAATAGAATAGAGAAAGAAAAAAAGTCTAAAAAGAGTTTTTATTCTTATATATTTCTAAATCTATAGACTAAATAGGTGCACGAAAGTAGTATTTAAACTAAAGAGACCTACTACTACGTTACGCTAAATAAAAATAGCCTACATCTCTATCTTTATCTAAAGCTTCTAGAGTTTAAGGTAAGAATAGTAAAAACTATATAATAGTAACTAAAGAACTAGAAATTATACCTAATACGCTCTAAGAGAATAAAGATATAAGTAAAATAGTGTAAGAGACCTACTAATACGTAGAACTAGATAACGTAGTCTATTATATTCTTCTAGATATAGTAGAGAGTATATAGTTATTTATTACGCGTACGCTAGAGAATACTATATAGTAGCTCTATTAGCGCGTTGTAAAAAAGCGCTTAGTATAGTTTATTAACTACGCTTATAATAACTTGTAGTTAAATAAAGATATCTTATCTAATAAGAAAGAGTTAGATTAGCTATTAAAGTAAATAAGAAAGAAAATAATAATAAAGTAGGTTAATTAATAATTAAAGAAATAGTTAGACTATACGCTAGTAGAAACTATTACTAGTACGTAAGACTTAGTAGTAGTATAATAGAATAAGATTATATATTTAGACTATAAGATTAAGTACTATAACTTTATAAGATAGTTAGAGAAGATTAGCGTAAGTAAGGTAGCTAAAATAATAAACTACGTAAAGGTAGTTATAATAGTAGAAAGTTTAAGAGAATAGAGAGTAGTATTAGAAATATAGAAAGAAGTAGCTAGAAGTAGAAGATAACTATTTATAACTATAAATACTATAGTACTAGCTCTAGTATATAGAGTAGAGCTATAAATAATATAGAAAATAGATATTATTTCTAATTTATAGGCTAGTAAGCTTATTCTTTTATAGTAAGAGAGTAGGCGTCTTAAGAAAGCGCTATCTACTAGTAAGATATAGAGTTTTTATACGCTACTAGTAACTATATATTATAGTAAAACTATAGAAATTATAGGTAATATATAGTATTAATAGGTAATATCTACTCTTTACTTAGAATATAAATAGCTAGAGAATATTCTAAGAAGATAGAAGAAGTTTATAAGTATAAGAGAGTAAAGCGTAGTAATAGTTACTAGAGAATAACTCTTCTATAAGATTAGTAGTAACGTAGATAAAGAGTTAATATAGGTTAAGTATATAGCTAAGTATTATAACTAGAACTAGTACTTAGAATATAGAAAGTATTAGTAGATACTAAAGTAAAAGTTTAGTTCTAGCATCTTTATACTACTACTAAAAGCGTCTATTCTAAATTTATTTATAGAGTAAAAGCTAATTCTAAGACTAGAAAACTAAATAAAGATAGTTATCTAATATAATAATAATATTAGTAGTCTTTATAAAGTAGTAGAACTATTACTTATAAGCTATATATAGAAGAAATCTTCTTCTAAGTAGCTATTTCTTAAGATAATCTATAAAAGTAACTTAGAAAACTATCTAGTAGAGTTACTAATAAAGCTAGTAGAAGATAGATTATAGTCTTTTTAAATAGTAGAAGTGCGTAATTTAGATAATTATAGAAGCGTAGATAGTATAGATATAGCTAGTAATAGTAATAAAGGTAAGAAGTAGAGTATAGATAGAAACTAAAGAAGGTAACTACGCAATAAAAAGTGCCTTATAATATAATATTACACGTAATATATACTACGTAGAGTAGACTTAAAAATATAATATATATAGAGAATAAGAAGTAATAGACTATAATATAAGTACTATTATTAGAACTAGTACAGCGTAGTTAATAAAGCGCTATATAAGCTAGTGCTATAAGATAGACTATAAAGGTTATAAGCTAAAGAATATAGATAGATAACACTAATAAGACTAGCGTTACTAGTAATAATATATTATAGTATATAGAACTATAGAAGTAGAATAGATCTAACTTAGACTCTAAGCTTTTATTTAAGTAGATAAGTTAGACTATCTAAGTCTAAAGTTATCTAAGATAAGAGATAATAAATATAAAATAGCTACTTTATATATTTCTAGAATAGAATAGACTATATATAATATTATATACCTAGCTTCTTAAGTAGAAGAGAAATTTACTATATTATATAAAAAAAAACCTATACGTAATAAGCCTTTTACTAGTACCTTTTTAGATAGACTATTAGGTTATTAGTTACTATTACGTTCTTTATTACGCAGCGTAGCTATACCTTAAATACCTTTTACTTAGATATAGTAGTCTTCTAATATAGCCTTTTAATATAGCTTTTTAGTATAGCCTTTTAGTATATTCTACCTATCTTTTACTAGAACGTAGAAGTTTTTTACTAAAGTTTTATACTATATAGTATTATTTAGAGCTTTTTTATAGCTTATTATAATATTATTATATAGCTTAATACTATAATTTAAAAGCTTTTTACTAGTAGAGTAGAGTTTTTTACTATACGCTATACTATTTTAGGTCTAGTATAGAATAAACACTTTAACTAGTTTTTGTAGTCTTTAGGTATAGAAGTTAGAATTCTAATATAGTTAGTTAAAATCTATAGTCTAGTAGCTTTTATAGAGTCTAGTAGCTTTTATAAATTTTAAATTTTTACTAAGTTAAATTCTATAGTCTAGTAGCTTTTGTAGATTTTAAAATTTTACTAAGTTAAATTCTATAGTCTAGTAGCTTTTGTAGAGTCTAGTAGCTTTTATAAATTTTAAATTTTTGCTAAGTTAAAATCTATAGTCTAGTAGCTTTTCTAGAGTCTAGTAGCTTTTATAGATTTTAAAATTTTGCTAAGTTAAATTCTATAGTCTAGTAGCTTTTGTAGAGTCTAGTAGCTTTTATAAATTTTAAAATTTTGCTAAGTTAAATTCTATAGTCTAGTAGCTTTTGTAGAGTCTAGTAGCTTTTATAGATTTTAAAATTTTACTAAGTTAAAATCTATAGTCTAGTAGCTTTTATAGAGTCTAGTAGCTTTTATAGATTTTAAAATTTTACTAAGTTAAAATCTATAGTCTAGTAGCTTTTATAGAGTCTAGTAGCTTTTACAAATTTTAAAATTTTGCTAAGTTAAATTCTATAGTCTAGTAGCTTTTGTAGAGTCTAGTAGCTTTTATAGATTTTAAAATTTTACTAAGTTAAATTCTATAGTCTAGTAGCTTTTATAGAGTCTACTAGCTTTTATAGAGTCTAGTAGCTTTTATAAAGTTTAGTAGCTTTTATAAAGTTTAGTAGCTTTAGTAGAATCTATTATCTTTAGTAGAGTCTAGTAAGTTTATTAAATTCTAAACTTCTACTAAGTTAAAACTTATAGTTTAGTAGCTTTAGTAAATCTATAGTTTAAGCTATATAAAATCTAGAGTCTAGTAGCTTTAATTAAAAAATAAAATCTAAAATAAAATAGTTTTATAAAGTTAAAGAATATCTAAAGTTTAGTAGCTTTATAATATATTTATAATAGCTATAAAAACTTTTCTATTATAATATTTTAATATTTACTTTTAAGTTACTCTCTTTATTATTTTATATTAGTTTATTTTATATTTATTCTAAATCTTTTATTTAATATATCTACTATATCTATTATTAAAAGTATATATACTATATATATAATAGTTATTTAACTTATTCTATTTATTATATATACTTTATTTATTTATTTTATTTTATTTACTATATTTACTATATTTACTATATTTGTTTAATTTATTATATTTACTATATTAACTATATTTACTATATTTACTATATTTACTATATTTACTATATTTACTATATTTATTATATATATTATATTTATTATATTTATTATTTTATTTTACTTATTATACTTAGTATATTTACTATATTTAGTATATTTACTATATATTTATTATAATTACTATATTTTTTATAATTATTATATCTACTATATTTATTACATTTACTATATCTACTATACTTATTATATCTATTATATTTATTATATTTATTATATTTATTATATTTATTATATTTATTATATTTATTATATTTATTATATTTATTATATTTATTATATTTATTATATTTATTATATTTATTATATTTATTATATTTATTATATTAATTATATTTATTATACTTATTATATTTATTATATCTATAATATTTATTATATTTATAGTATTTCCTATACTTATTATATTTATTATATTTACTATATTTTTTATATTTAGTATATTTACTATATCTAGTATATTTATTATATTTTTTATATTTATTATATTTTTTATATTTATTATCTTTATTATATTTATTATAATTATTATATTTAGTATAATTATTATATTTAGTGTATTTATTATATTTATAATATTATTTTTATTTTTTATATTTATTATATTTATTTTATTTAGTATACTTATTATATTTATTTTATTTATTATATTTATTATATTTAGTATACTTATTATATTTATTTTATTTATTATATTTATTATATTTAGTATACTTATTATATTTATTTTATCTATTATATTTATTATATTTATTATATTTAGTATATATTTTATATTTACTATACTTATTATTACTAAACTAATACTTCTAGATTATAAATCTAGCTAAAGCTACTAAACTCTAGTATTATACTTACTTAACTCTAGCTAAAACTACTAGACTTTACTAAAGCTACTAGACTATACTATTTAACTTAGTAAAATCTACCTAAAGCTACTAGACTCTACTTTTTTTTTATACCTTTTTAATATCTTTTAAGTGCGTAATTACTTTATATACTAAAGCTACTAAACTTTATTTCTTTTAAATCTAGTTTATAGTTTATATAAGCTTATATATATCTATATAGTTTTTTATATAAAAAACTATACCTCTAAGCTCTTTTCTACTACTCTAACTCTAGAACGTAAAAATTAAGTTAAATAATATTTCTATACTATATAAAAGGTAATAAAGTTAGCTAGTATAACTAGAACTAATATAGAATAAATATAGTAAATACTAAGAGCTAAAGTTAGTTTAGATAATAGATAGACTAACTAAAGCTAAGTAAAAATAGTTATATATTTAGATATAGATAGCTTTATAAGTACTTTTAGGCTACCTCTCTATCTAAAGTAGTCTAAGGCTTCTATCTATAGAGACGCAAAATAGTAACTTAAATAGTAGTTTTAGATATCTTAACGCCTACTCTACTTAAAGCTTACGCTACTTATATACTTTACTAATAAAATAATAATTAAGTAGCTTATAGCTTTATAAGTATCTTTAGATAGTTACTTTATTTAAAAGTATAGCTAGTAGCTTTATAAGTACCTCTAGATAGCTACTCTACTTAAAAGTATAGAGAGAAATACCTAAAATTTTATAGCTTAAAGCTTCTAGAGATAAGATATATAAAGGTAATTTAGATAGTAGTTAGTAGATATCTTTAGTTAACTACTATACCTAAAGATTACTTCTTATATTTTTTACCTATTACTAGGTTATCTTAAAAGCGTCTATACTCTCTTATTCTTTTACTCTCTAAAGTAGCTTATAATAATATTTTTAAATTTAGTAGTAAGTTTATAGTTATAGTAGCTATAGCTAGTATATAAGTAGTTTACCTCTCTAAGTAAACTAAATTAAATTAAACTTAGAAAGCTATTAAAAGAGCTATTTAGACGCTAAAAGATATTACTTTTAGCTACTTATTAATAACCTCTAAAAGAAGTAAAAGTTTAAAGAGCTAGTGCTAGATAATACTAGAAACTAATTATAGGCGTACTAGTGTATTCTACTAACTATTTAGAGTATAGAGATAACTATTTAGAGAATAGAGATAACTATTTTAAGTATAGAGATAGATATCTTTAAGTTTAGTAGTAAGTTTATAGTTATAGTAGTAGTAGCTAGTATATAGATAGCCTACTTCTCTAAGTAAACTAAATTAGATTAAACCTAAAGAACTATTATAAAAGCTAAATAGGCGCTAGAAAATATTACTTTTAAGCGCTTATTAATAACTTCTAAAAGTAGTAAAAGTTTAAAGAGCTAGTGCTAGATAATACTAGAAACTATTTTATTATCTAGCTTTAATTACTTAGCTTTAGCTAAGATATACTTTTAAGTACTTTTAATACTTAGCTTAGGCTAGAAAGAAAAGATTACTCTATTAGTAGAAGAGCTTACTTATTCTACTAAAAGTATTATATAGTTCTTTTATAGTAGCTATTACTATCTATATTTAAGTAGTATAAATTTAAGAAAAGTAGTTAGAGTTCTTAGAACCTAGCTACCTACCTAACTAGACTAGTATTAGATAGATAAGATTTGTAAAAAGTAACTTTTTTAAGCTATAGTATAATTATTTTTATAAAATAACTTAAATTAATATTTATACTAGTAGATAATTAGATCTAGAGCACTAAACTAGCTAGATATACTTTAGAAGTAACTCTTTTATACTTTACTACTAGCTAAATATTTTTATAAAGTAACTTAAATTAATATTTAGCTAGTAGATAGATATTTTAGACACTAAACTAGCTAGACGCGTTTTAGAGGTAACTCTTTTACACTTTACTATAGACTAAATATTTTTATAAAGTAACTTAAATTAATATTTAGCTAGTAGATAAACTTTTTAGGTAGTATTTAGAGTAAATAGACTTTAGTCTAGAAATTAAAGTAGCGTTTTTGCTAGTATCTCTACTTATTATTATTTTTATTTATTAGATTAGTAGCTATTAGGCTATACTAGTTACTTTAGTATAGTTAATTACCTCTTACTTAGCTATACTTTCTACTTATTCTTTCTTCTTAGTATTATTTATAGCATAGTTTTAGAGTAAGTACTACTTTTTAGTTTTATATTTATATACCTTAATACCTAAGTAGTAGTTAGAAAGTTTACTCTTTTTAACGCGTTATCTAGAACTTAGTAATAATTAGAGGCTTATAAAAGTAGGCTAAGGCCTATATTATAAAATAGCGCTCTAGCGCTATATCTATACTTATACTTAATACTATAGACTTTCTTTTCTTAAGGCGTATATATAGCTAGCTTATATTAGTAGTAACGCTAGTTAGGCTTTATAGTAGACTACGCTTTAGAGAACTTAGTAGAAGTAAATAAATAAGCTACCTACTATAATTATACCTTAGGTACTTTTATAGTAGATAGTTTATAAAGAAAGTAGCTAAAGTTATTTTTAACACTAGCTCTCTATTTAAGATAGCTAGAGTATAACTTAAAGAGTAACTCTCTTATAGTAGTAGATAGTTTTATTTAGAAGTAACTCTAGATATTTCTATTATATCTATTATCTAGATATTAAACCTTATAGGTAGTATTTAGATTTTAAATAATATAGCGTAAAAATTAATAAATAGAAAAGCTATTCTTAATAAATTCTAGTGTATAGATTATAGTAGATAGATTTCTTTAGATATATATATAATCTTAACTAAAGTATCTTAGAATTTATTTTTATTACCTTTTCTTAAGCCTACTTACGCTAGCTTAAAATTAGTTTTATATTTATATACCTTATTATCTAGATAGTAGTTAGAGATATTAACTCTAGCTAGCGTATTATCTAGAACTTAGTAACTATTAGAAGCTTATAAAGGTAGGCTAAGACTTATATTATAAAGTAGCGCTCTAGTACTATATTTATACTTACACTTAACGTCTAAAGTTCTACTTACTTCTATAAGTAGATACTATTTTTAGAGTCTATAGATTAATAGCTCTACTAATAATTTTACTAGCTCTTTAGAAACTATTCTACTATCTATCTATACTTTATATATATAAGATAGTGTAAGCTTTCTTCTCTTAAAGCGTATATATAGTAGACTTACTACTAGTAGTAATACTAGTTAGGCTTTATAGTAGACTACGCTTTAGAAAACTTAGTAGAGATAAATAAATAGGCTACCTACTATAATTGCGCTCTAGGTACTTTTATAGTAGATAGTTAGAGTTATTTTAGTAACTTTTCTTTTTAGTATAGTCTACTCTTTTAGAAGTACTATTTTAGCGCTTTAGCGCTCTAGCGTATAATTATTACCTAGTTAATTCTACTAGTAGTTATATACTTATCTTAGAAATTAAGCTATATATATCTAAGTATAAGTAATTATACTATAAAACTATAAATAGCTTATTAAAATAGTTAGCCTTATATACTACCTCTTTAGGTTTCTAGAGAAAAAAGATATATCTCTCTTTTAGAGAGAATATCTTTTTAGTAGTATTTTATAAAATTATAGCTTTCTAGCTATAATAGTTAAGTAATCTTCTACTCTACTAGCTATTAGGTCTTATAGACCTAGGTAGTAATAAGTAAATAAATAAAAGTTAAGTTTTAAAGTTAACCTACGCTCTAGAAAAGGTTAATATATTTAAACTAGAGAATTATAGTTATAATTAGAGCTAACCTATAACACTTACTACTTTAATATAAAGTAATCTATTTAATATACTACTAGAAAGGCTAAAGAAAGTAAAAGATTATAAAAGCTATAAAAGGTAACTAGTAATTATATATTTAGAGTTAGAGTTAAATCTAACTATAATATAGAAGTTAGTTATATTTTTTTACTAGTTTTTTAAATACTTCTATAACTCTAAATCTATTAGAGAGTAGTTTTAAATTCTAGGTTAGGTACTAGATTCTTTCTAAGAGATCTTTTACTAGAACTCTTAGTATTATAACTAAAGATAAGTTTTAGCTTACTTTTTATAGATTAGCTTATAAGTAGCTAGCTTAATTTACTCTAATCTACTCTTAGATAGATCTAAAGCTAAAAAAGAACGTACGTAAGCGTAAGTAGTAGTAAATCTTAACACTTTTAATTAAATATATTAAAATTTAATTATCTAAACGTAGGTACTAGAAACTTATCTAACTAGTGTTTATATAGAGAGGTAAAATATTTATCTTAATTATTATTAGTTACTACTTTTATAAAGTAGTAATAGAACTCTTTACTCTAATCTACTTTTAAATAGATCTAAAGCTAAAGAAATAATACGCGTAAGTATAAGTAGTAGTAAATCTTAATACTTTTAATTAAATATGTTAAAATTTAATTATCTAAATATAGGCACTAGAAACTTATCTAACTAGTATTTATATAGAAAGATAAAATATTTATCTTAATTATTATTAGTTACTACTTTTATAGAGTAGTAATAGAATCTTTTACTCTAATCTACTTTTAAGTAGATCTAAAGCTAAAGAAATAATACGTATAAGCGTAAGTAGTAGTAAACCTTAACACTTTTAATTAAATAAGTTAAAATTTAATTATCTAAATATAAACACTAGTACTTATCTAAGCTAGTATTTATATAGAAAGGTAAAATATTTATTATAATCTTTATTAGCCTTAGAGCTAGTATTAGAATCTAAGAATAAATTTAGCTTCTATAAAAATCTTATTTTTTTTATACTTACTATTAATAGAAAGCCTTTTAGAGTATACTTTACTATTAGCTAGTATTATTAAGTATTAAGTTTACTTAGTATAAGACTTTAAATTATAACTAAAATATAGAAGTAAATATAAACACTTTAACTAAACTATTTATAGTTTAGAAAATAGAAAGGTACCTTAGAGTACTTTCTAGTAGTAGAAGATATAGTTAGGTATAAGTAAGAGGCACCTAATATTAAGGTTTACCTTTTTACTTTACTTTTATAAAATCTTTTCTTTTTTATACTTACTATTAATAAAGAACCTTTTAGAGTATACCTTACTATTAGTTAGTATTATTAAGTGTTAAGTTTACTTAGTATAAGACTTAAAAATATTATAATAATATTTAAAGTTAGTAATTTTCTATAATACTTAGCTTATATTATAAGTCTAGTAACCTTTAGATCTAATAGTTAAAAGCCTACTTTAGTAGCCTAATAACTAAAAATACTCTTTTTAGAGTACTAAGAGCGCTACTTCTAAAAATCTTAAGTTAGAAAAGTAATATTAAAATAGAAATTAATAATAGCTATAGCTTTATAGAAGTATCTTTTAGTATTACTAAACTATATATAGAATTTAAAAATAATTAGAAAACGCTTTTTTAGAGTACTAGAAGTACTACTTCTAATAGCTTTAAGATAGAAAAGTTATATTAAAATAAGAATTAATAATAGCTATAGCTCTATAGAAGTACTTTTTAATATAGCTAAACTATAGATAGAATTTAAAAAAAAATTAGAAGACGCTTTTTATAGAACGCTAGAGAGAAGCTTATCTCTAGAAGCTATAATAGCTATCTCTATCTTTAGGTAGAAGTTATCTAAAGTAGTAAGCTTATTTTAAAATTCTTTAAGTTAGCTAGTAATACTTTATAGCTATAATAGCTAGTTAAGATATTAAATAGTATTTCTTTAAGTAGATTTTAGCGTAAAAGATAATTTTTTTAATAAGTTTTTAGTAAACCTAGTATCTAGTTTCTATACTAAGATATAAAAAACTTATTAGATACTTTCTAAACGTCTCTTCTACTTTACACTAGTAGATAGCTAGAGATAAAATATAAAATTAGGTATGTCTTAAAATTAATATTTAATAGTATATACTAATATTTAGATTAATTTTATAATACTACTTAGAAAGAGTAGATTAGGTAAATATTTAATAGTAAGTGCTAATATTTTATATAGTTTATAATACTACTTAGAAAGAGTAGATTAGGTAAATATTTAATAGTAAGTACTAATATTTTATATAGTTTATAATACTACTTAGAAAAAGTAGGTTAGATAAATATTTAATAGTAAGTACTAATATTTTATATAGTTTATAATACTACTTAAAAAGAGTAGATTAAGTAACTATTTAAAAGTATATACTAATATTTAATATAGTTTATAATACTACTTAGAAAGAGTAGGTTAGGTAAAGTTATAAGTAAAGGTAAGAATTTATTATTAGTAGAGTAAAAGTGTTATCTAGCCTTAAATCTATTACTAAAGTACTCTCTTCTTTACTATCTAGTCTATAAACGTTATAACTAACTATTTATAGTCTTATCTTTAAAGTCTAGCATAAAGAGTCTATAGTATATTTAGCTAGGTAAGAATAGTACCTAAGACTACTATTATGTTACTAATAATAGTGCTCTATTTTTATTATCTATACTTCTACGTAAACTACGTAAGTAGAGTATTAGTATCTTTAGATATAATTCTCTATTTATTAAATACTTACTTACTATATAAAAATACTATAAGTAGAACTAGAAATATTATACCTAGATACTAATATATTATAGTAATCTTCTTACTAGTTGTATAAAAGTATTAGCTAAGTCTATACTTATAGTAAGTATAGATTACTAGAGTCTACTAAGTATACTTTTTAAAGTAATCTCTAAACCTCTTATAGCTCTCTAGTCTAAGAGCCTAATATATCTTATACTAGCTATATTTAGTGTATAAGTAATTAAACTAGTCTATAGTACCTACTACCTAATAAATTAGATAACTACTAGCTAACTCTTATAGTATCTTATAAATTTTAGCTTTATCTTTAGCCTTCTTCTAAATTAAAGCTACTAATTTAGACTAACTTTTACTATAAAGGTTGTAGTTAGTAGCTAAAATTTTAGTATAGATTACTAGCTAGCTATCTAGAAAGTAGCTTAGAATACTTCTTTAGTAGGCGCTTTAGCTAGCATTAATAAAACTTTATATAGCGCTCTTATCTAATAAGCGCTATAAGTTATTAGTTAGTTTAGCTATATAGAGCCTCTACGCTAGAAGCTATTTAACTAATATAACTAAATTAACTAGCTTACTCTAATAACTAGCGCGCTTTAATTCTTATATAAAGTTAATTATTTTATATAAAGAGCTAGCGTAAAGTACTCTTATAATCTTAGAGTAGTTAATACTAGTTTCTAGAGATAAAGTAGCTATAATTAGATCTTTACTAGTAAGCTAGGTTTTTAAAGCCTATAAGTAGTAGTCTAACTCTAGCTAAGTATAAAAGTAAAGATAGTCTAACTTCTTCTCTATTCTTTTATACTAATCTATATACTAGTAATAGATAATTACTTTTTTACCTAGAAGTAGCTAGCGTAACTAGTATCTAGTAATACTTTCTACCTCTTATAATAGTTTCTCTAGCTAATATCTCTAAACTAGATACTAAATATTTATATACGTAGTAGAGGCGCGTATAATATATAGAGTTCTTATACTTATAGTATACTCTAGTTTAAGCTTAAGTAGAAGAGGTTAAGTAGTAGTAAGTAATACTATCTACGCTAAAATAGCGCGTAAGTAAGTAAGGTAAGCTAACTTTAGGCGCTAGTTATAGCTAGTAAACGTTAAATAATATTTATTAATAATAATATATCTAAGTATACTACTCTAGCTTAGTATATTTATAAAGGTAAGAAACTTATACTCTTTTATAGTGTCTGCACTAACTATAATTATAGTAGCTAGAGTATACCTAGTACGCCTTACTAGCTATTTAATTATTAGAATTTAGGCTTCTACTAACTAGCGCTTTAGATCTTAAATTAGCTTATAGAAGAGTATAATAATAATAGTAACCTTTAGGTCTAAAAGATAAGTAAGCGCTATAAAGAGAAGACTCTTACTACTACCTATTAGAAGTACTATAATAAGTAGTGTCTTACTAGCTAAGATTACTTATAGTGTAATTTTCTACTCTAGTAATTTAAATATAAGTAAGCTTTCTTTTTATATAACCTTATAAACTAAGGCTTAAAAGTTAGAATTACTAATTACTATAGGCCTTTTATTATCTATAAGCTAGTAATTAGATAGACTAGTTAACTAGGTAGCTTTAGTATTACTTCTTTCTTTATCTAATATACTACTTTTTATTACGCCTTTTAGTATAAGCTTAGTAGATAAGGCGCTTAAAAGTTAAAGAAATAAGTACTACTAGCTACTTAAAGTTTAAAATAGTTTAAGTAAGTAGTAGCTAAAGTAGAATATAATACCTATTTTAATACTATAGTAAAGAGTATCTATAAGCTCTAAGTAGCTAGCCTAAAAATCTAATCTACTTTTAGGCTATATTTTAGGCTCTTTCTATTTACTCTTAGTAAGTGCTTTCTTTATACTCTTACTAAACTTTAAGTTAACTATCTTACGCCTAATTATAATAGTAGTGTAGTAGTACTATAAGGTAGTAAGCTAGTAGTCTAACTAGATTCTAGTCTTATAGATAAAAATATTACTAAGCTAGTTAGTCTTCTAAGAGCTAGTAGTAGTTACCTAGATATAGTCTATTAGAGAAGTACCTTATACTTTACTTTTAAGGTGCTTAGTAAGTAGCTAGATATACGCTAGGTAGATAGTAAATAACTAACTAACTTACTAGAGTAAAAACTATAGAATAACTTTAGACTTATTCTATAAGGCCTAACTTTTATAATACTAGCTAATAAACACTACTTAGCTATCTATAATAAATATATTTTAGTTTTATATATAGCTATTATAATAGTAAGTAAAAGTAATTTTAGTACTTCTAGTAGGCTATCTACTAGTAATATAGGTAAGAAAGAGAAGAATTTTAAAGAATTAGTCTACCTTTTTTAGATAGTAGCGCACTATCTAGAGTTACTAGAAAGAATTTTAGAGGCTATATAGTTTATAGCTTTAAGAACTAGCTAGTATCTTAGATATAGTTTCTTCTAAACTATCTACTAATTTATTATTAAAGTGTAAAAGAAAGAAGTAGCTTCTTTAGCTAAAGGTAACGTTATTCTAAATCTTTATAAGTAGTATTTAAAATTACTCTACCTCTATAGTAGTCTAAAGTAAGTTTTTCTAAAGAATATTCTTTTTCTTTTATAGTATACTAGTAACTATTACTTAAAAACTAGTTAATAAGATTAGCTAACTATATATATATAAAGTACTTTTATCTTTAGACTACTATAAGATAGAGACGTTAGTAGTATTTAATATAATATACTTTAAATATACTAAAAAGCTTAGTATCTTACTAAAGAGGCTATACGTGCTATTAACTAGGTACTACTTTCTTACCTAGATAAAATTCTCTCTATCTTACTTAGTCTACTACTAGTAATTAGCTATAGAAAGTAGAATTTTAATAGCTAACACGCGTATATAGTATACTACTTCTACTAGTATATAGAAGTAATTATAAGCCTTTTATAGATAGTTAGTAGTTTTATTAATACTTATAATAGTAAGAAAGTAAATTAATCTACTACTAAAGAGCTTATCTCTAGTAATATAAAATATAAACTTTTAAAATAGATATAGAAGATAGGTAATTTAAGAGGCTAAGCTATCTAGGTATATAGCACTAATAAAGTCTTTAGTAAGTTACTTTTAGTAGCTAGTCTAAGAGAATAGCTACTTTATATTATATATTTTATCTTTATAGTGTAGTAAGAGGCTAGTCTAACTATTAGTGTCTAAATCTATTTTACTCTCTATACTAAGCTAAGTTTAAAATAAATTACTTCTACTACTATTAGTGTCTATCTCTTAGGCGTTATAGATATATAGTAGGTAGTAGATAAAGCGTTTTATATATCTAGTATACTACTTCTAGCTTTCTAGGTTTTATAGGCGTACTATTAGGCGTAGATTAATTTACTTAGCGTTAGAGCTTTATAACTAGCGTCTACTCTTAAGCCTAAAAGTAGAAAGTCTACTAACTACTTATTTAATTATTTATTTAATAATAGTAGCTACTTAAGTAAGTAGCGTATTATCTTTATTAGGTATATAGCTTACCTAGTAAAGATAGAAAAGATTATACTTAGTAAGATAAATTAGCTAGTAATTTCTCTTAAACTAGCTAGTGTAGTTAGTTTTTATAACTATAGTGTTAGCTATAGTAAGTAACTCTATATACTTTACCTATAAACTTTAAATTTCTTATAATATAAGTAAAATTTTACTAAAGAAAGTACTACTTTTATCTTTAGTAATAAACTATACTTTAAAGTATTTCTAAAAGCTACTAGTATAGAAGAATATCTACGCTTAAATATAAGCCTAAAGCTTCTAGTCTTAGAAGCTTATTCTCTAGTTATAGACTTTATTATAATAGCGCTAAATCTTATTATAGTTCTTAGTAATAAATATATAGTCTATATAGGTATAAGAGTAGACTAGAATTAAAGCGCCTAGAAGTAGTATTAGTAGTTAATTTAGTAGTAGAAGAGTAATATCTTTTAGACTAGTAAGTAGAAGAGTACTAATCTAATAGCGTTTATCTAGCGCTTACTACTCTTTTTTCTTAACTTAGTAAAATTTCTTAAGATATCTAGTCTAACTATAGACAGCGCTATAGTCTTTATAGATAAGAACTTAGTATACTAGTAGATAGCTTAAGTAGTTACCTAGATTTTAAATTTTAAGTGCTAAGCCTTAGAGCTAGTAAGTAAGTAGAGCTATTATAGGTATTATAGGTAGAGTATTAGCTTAAAAACTAGTAAAAGCGCTAGTTATAAAGTAGCTAAGAAGTAAAGTCTTTAGCTATATAATTACTTCTATAATATCTATACTATAGGCTATACTTTATAAATTTAATAGCGCTTCTTATTTATTAAAGAGTAGAGCTATAACTCTATAGTAATAGAAGAAAGAATATTAATATAAAAGATAGCGTTATAAGTCTAAAATATAAAGAAAGCTAATTACTAATTAGTCTATCTAACTTAGATAGGCTAGTAGAGCGTAGATAAATAGCTTTATTAATAATATTATAGGCTCTATATACTATCTTATCTAAGAAGTTAACTTACTTCTAATATCTTTTACTTTCTCTACGTACGCTTTACATCTTATTATAGTATAATTTAACTTTACTCTTAGCTTTAGTTACTTCTTACTTATAGTACGTAGCTAATTTCTTAAGATATTTCTTCTTTTTATAGATAGCTATAATCTTTTTAGTATAGTAGTAAATAAGCTATATAAGAGATCTAATATAGGTAGTACTTTCTTTAAATTTATAGAATAGCTACTTAGCTATTTATATAAGATTACTATAGTATATAGTAATAGTGCTAGTATAGAAAAATATAGTAGAAAGTAAAGTACTCTAGTATTTATAAAAGCTAGTAGTACTCTATTATTTAGAAGAGCTAGTAGTACTCTAGTGTTTAGAAAAGCTAGTAGTGCTCTAGTTTTTAGAAAAGCTAGTAGTTATTACACTACTACTAGGCTTAAAGAAATTATCTAGTCTTAGCTTTTTATAAGATTATAGAGGTAGTAGAAAAGTAGATTAGAGTAGTAGTAGAGCTTGCGTTTATAGTAGAGACGCGTTAATTTTAAAGTAAGCGCATTTAGTTAATATAATTCTAGTAGAAGAAAAAGCGTAAGTAAGTAAATATAAAAGTAGTATACTATAGTAAGATAAAATAAGGTACCTAAGGCATAATTTAGTAAGAAGGTAGATAGAAAGGTAAAGATAATAAGTAGTAAGATATAATAAGAGAAAGTAGAGCTAGCGCGCTCTAAAGCTAGAGAAATAATATTCTAGACTAGCTAGCTATTAATACTAAGTATAATAGAGTACATATAGCTATAGAGGCACTAAATTTAACAGTAGAGGCACTTATTTTAAGTACTTAATTTAGTAACTAATTCTAACTATAGGCGTCTAATTTTAGCTTTAATTTAAGTCTAAAATTTAGCTATAGGCGTTAAAATTTAGCTATAGATATTAGATTTAGCTATAAAGGCGCTTTTTTTTAGCTATAAAGGCACTAATCTCTAGCTATAGAGGCGCTTATTTTAAGTGCTTAATTTAGTAACTAATTCTAACTATAAGCGTCTAATTTTAGCTTTAATTTAAGTCTAAAATTTAGCTATAGATATTAAAATTTAGCTATAGGTATTAGATTTAGCTATAAAAGCGCTCTTTTTTAGCTATAAAGATACTAATCTCTAGCTATAGAGGCGCTTATTTTAAGTACTTAATTTAGTAACTAATTCTAACTATAGACGCCTAATTTTAGCCTTAATTTAAGCCTAAAATTTAGCTATAGATATTAAAATTTAGCTATAAGCGCTAAATTCTAGCTATACGTAGGCTATACTAGTAGTAAGTGTAGTAATTACGTAAAGAACTTTAAAATTTAGCTCTAAACTTCTCTACTCTATAACTTTATAATATAAGTAGCTATTAATAAGCTAAGTATAGCGTTAAATTTACGTAATAATTCTATACAAAATAGCTTACTTAGATTTTATCTAGGCTCTTAGGTAGTAAAGTTTAAAAGTCTTAGAGCTACTACTTTAGAGCTACTCTCTATTTCTTATTAGTACTTATTACTCTTACTAAAAATTACTTAGACCTAGTAGCTCTAAGACGTTCTCTTAGGTAGGTTTAGTATAGAATAAATACTTAAACTAGTTTTTATAGCCTTTAGATATAAAAGTTAAAATTCTAATATAGTTAGTTATAAATTATTAACTATATAAAGTACTTTAATTATAACTATATAATTAGTAGCTTCTATTAAAAATTAAGTTTATTAAACTTATAACTCTAAGTATAAAGAAAGTATAGCTATATAAATAAGTTTATAAGATCTATAACTTTAATATAGAAATAGTAAAGAAGTATTATATAAGTCTATTAGACTTAAAGTAACTAATCTAATCTAAAGATAATTTATTTCTATTTTTTTTTAATTATTAGTATAATATTAAAGCTATTATAGTAGTATAAAATATTCTATCTTTTTTTAAGAGATTAATAAATATATAAATCTTATATTTCTAAAAAAATATATTTATAAAGTAGCGTAAGGTACTTCTAATAAATACTACTAGAATAAATAGCTTTAGATATTATTCTACCTACTAGTTAGATTTAGTTAAAAGTATAAATTATATATAAAAATTCTAAAAGTTAGACTAGAAAAATATAACTATACTTAAGATCTTTTTAGAAAAAGTAGTATTATAGTTAGCTATACTATTTAATTATTTAATTCTTATAGCTCTTTCTATCTTAGGTTTTATTATAGTAAAGACTTAATAAAAAGTAAAATATTAAAAAAAAAAAACTCTATTCTTTTACTTTAATTTTATAGATACTAGATACTATAACCTTTTTTAATATACGCTAATCTACCTCTCTCTCTAGAGATATACTAGATTATTTCTTAGTATTAAGTAAGATATAGCTTTTATAATCTTACTAGATAAGTATCTAAGTATAGCCTACTTAGTCTAGTTACTAAAAGATATAGTCTACTTAGACTAGTAACTAGAGTTAGTAAACTAATAGTATATTAGAAACTTAAAATAATCTATATAGAACTTATTACTATAGTATTCTAGAGAAGCTCTACTCTATTTATAATAGTCTTTCTAAAATTTAGCTTTATACTTTTAAATTTATTAGTATAAGAAATAATAGAAATAGTAAAATCTATATAATAATCTTATATAGAATTTTAGAGTTAAACTATATATCTAGTATACTTTAGAATAGACTAATATTATTAAGATACACTATATACTTATACTTATTATAAGTATTAGTTATAATATTACTATCTTATAGAGTATTATTAGCTTTAGAGATAATAGATAGCTTACTAAATATAGTAATAAGCTAGAATATATATAGTTAGTAAAGTATATATATATAAAGAAGAGAGAAGATAGAAAATAAAAATATATATAGTAATTAGAGAAATAATAAAGTAGCTATTATTATATAGCTTAAGATAGATATAGTAACTACTAGTATTATTATACTACTAGACTCTAATATAGCTATAAAATATAATAACTATAAAGAAGTTAGTATATAAAGCTTAGAGTAGAAAATATTTTATAAATAGTATATAGCTAATTAGTAGCTTTACTAAGTAGTATAAAAAAGTATTAGTATAGAGATTTAAACTTATACTTCTTAATAGTACTTAGTAATACTAGATAAAGATACTAGATAGTTAGAGTATCTTTTCTAAGTAAAATAATCTATAATTAATAACTATATAATCTACTATAATAGTAGCTATTATAAGTATATATACTAGAAGAAAAAGATAAATCTACTAGACTATTAATTATAAGTAGAAATAAGTCTTTTACTATATAAATAAGTTTTATAAATCTATAAGTATAAGCTAGTTATAGATATTTTACTATATAAGTAGATTTATAAAACTTATAACTATAAAAAATAGACTTAAATCTAGTAGTAGATACTTACTAGTCTACTAGACTTAGAACTCTCTACTAAAAAATCTCTATTTAAGTTTATCTTAAATAGAGTTAGTTATAGAGTTCTATATATAGACTATTTAATCTAAATAGACTTTATTTAAATTTCTAACTATAGTAAGTAATTTATTAATTATCTATACTATATATATCTATAACTTTATATATAAAATTAAACTATAGATAGCTTTATCTATAGAGATAAAAATAGCTATTATATACTAGTGTAAAGTGTTTATTAGAATTCTTAGCTAAAGTAATAATAAATAAACTAAAAAGAATAAAGTATCTAAAATCTATCTTTAGTATAATAATACTATTAAATAGATAGTAGCTATATTAGTATTTTACTATTATAGTTACTTTTAAGAACTAAGCTATAATAGAGTAGTTATTTTTATTAGCTACTTAAGTTATATTATATTAATAGCTAAATATTTAATATAGTAAAATATTAATAATATAGATATTACTTAATATAAAGTTTTTTTTCTTAGTAAAACTTTAAAAGTAATATATTATTAGTCTATATAGAAGTCTTAGTGCTAATAGTAATATACACTAAATATATTAAAATTTTAAAATCTTCTAGTAGTTCTAGAATAACTTTAAAAGCTAGGCGTTTTTTAATATCTTTTTACTAAATAAAGTTTGTAAAATTAGATATAAAGTATTAAAAAAGATATATAGATAAATATATAGAATTTAGAGTAGATTTTTATAATAATTATAAAAAATATAAATAGATATTTATTTAGCTTTTTACTTAATATTATAGCTTCTAGAGCTAGTATAATAAATCTACTTATAGACGTAATATATATATAGTATATATAGTATTAACTCTAAAGTAAGGCGCAGAGATAGAAGTTAAACTCTAAGTTTTGTAATACTCTTCTACTTCTAATTACGTTTCTACAACGCGCGGTAGACTAGGTAGTAAAATTCTATATTCCCGCGCAAGCCTTACGTCTTAAACACGCGCCTTCGCACCAAATCTAGAGAAATCCCGAACGACCGCGACGAAGCCTGCGCGAACGAGACCTGAATATCTTCAAGCGACAAGCCCCGCGTCTCGCGCATACACGTCGCGAGTACAACGAGCGTCAAAAGCGCAATCGCGCCGAAGAGGAAGTACGCGCCGTACGCCGACCTCGCAAGGAAGATTGGAGTCGCGAACGCAACGAGCCAATTCGCAAGCTGTTCGCCGGACAAGTCAGCAAAAGCGCGCGAGAAGAATGCCGGCGAAGGCTGTGAAGGAAGAGGTAAGAACGCGACTTACAAAGCTACCACCCGTGGCCATCGAGTTCGTCGTCGCACGCGTCCTTGTGGGCTGAATCTCAGATGCGTAAATCTTGCCTACGATAGCCCACGTCGAGACGTATCCAATCGCGAAGATGAAGACCGACACGATGACGACCCATCGCGCGGTCCCGTCAGAGTGCACGACGTTCGCGGCGTACAGCGAGCCGATGAGGAGCATGGTTGCAGAGAGGATGATGCCGCCGCAGATGGCGGACGTGCGACGACCCCACTTGTCTGCGAGGAGGGTTGCGGGAATGCTGAAGGCGAGCATGAGGATGGCGGAGACGCCGGAGGCGAGAAAGGAGGCTATTTGGGAGGGGATGCCGGCTTGAGCGAAGATGGTCGGGGCATACTGCAAGGTTATGTCAGTATGCGGAAGCAGAGTCGTGATTTTGGGTCGAGTCACATACGTAAAGAACGCCGTCGATGCCGCTCAACTGGACGAAAGAGAGGATGAACACCGCGAGCCATGTCTGTGATCGGTACTCGCTCTTGAAGATCAAGCGCAGGCCCTGTAGTATACCGACTTGCTCTTCCGGACTGGCGTTCTCTGTGGGACGCAAAACGTCCTTCTCCGCCTCCGCTGCTTCAAAGTCCAGCTTCTTGAGCTCTTGCATCGCTCGACTTCGTTGTCCGTGGAGGATAAGCCACCGCGGACTCTCGGGCAGGAAGAACGAGCCAGCAGCCCACATCGTTGCCAGCGCGGCTTGCAGTATATACGGCAGACGCCAGGACATATTGCCATTGATGTGTATACTCCCATAGCACGAGAAATAACCAACGCAAACCCCCAGAGCAGCGCCGAATTGCGGTAACGACACAAACTTACCACGACTCCGACTCGGCGCGATCTCACAGATGTAGACTCCGATGTTGGTGAGCGCGAAGCCTTGGCCGATCCCCATCATTGCGCGGCCGACGAGGAAGAGACTGAGATGGGAGGCGGCGCATTCGAGGACACAGCCAATGGTACATAGCGTTGCGCCGACGATGATGATGCGAAGGCGTCCGAAGCGGTCGGCAAGGTGGCCAGCGACTGTCGCTGGAATAGCGCCGCAGAGCATGATTAGAGAGACGGTGAAGCCGCGCATGGTGGGCGTGAGGCGGCCGAATGTTTGGGTGAAGGATGGCATCTCGGTCACGGCGCCGACGGAGCCTGTGTCAAATCTGGTGACATGTTGGTGAGTTGGTTCGTGTCTACAATGGGCAAGATGCGCAACATATGTGACAAGACATGAGACGCATCTATAACATACCCATTCAGTATACCACCAAACGCGACAAAAGTGGAAGCTAGTGCGTAGCCTGGTATTTTGCTGGGAATAAGCTTCATCGTTGTGATTGTTCTAGCAGTAGAGAGAGGTTCAAGTGGGAAGTGATTGCTCTTTGTACGAAAGCCGGTGACAGCATAAGTAATTGTTACCTCCCCGCATTCGGAGATAACGAGACGTAGAGCGCGATTGGTTGATGCGATAGCCATTTGCCTGAGAAGTGTTAGAATGAAGGATGCGCGTAAGCAATGGAGTCGCAATGACGTAGGTGGCTCGCGCTGAGCACCACACGCCCTTGCTGATCAGTGTGGCATAAGAAGCGTTGGTCGTTGAGAGTACTTCAAGCAGCGCTGAGCACGGTCTATACCGAGCGGAGCAAGTTATTCGCGGATATCCTGCTCCGGTCAACACCTGCGCAACCAGCAAATCGTGGCACAATGCTCAGCATAGGCTGCCGACAGTCACTGCAGTATTTGGAAAGACCACATGGGATGCTTGAAGCCTACACCAGATACTGCAGAGCCATATGTTAAGTCAGATGACGATGCACACAATGCGATATTTAACTTACCAGAGCAAGGGTAGAAAAGCGTGTTTCGAGAAGAAATTTCAGCCACAGTATCATCTTGGGGAGCGAAGTCCGCATCGATGTTCTCGTTGAAGAAAACCGACAAGTCGAGGTTGGCGGCGTGATCGGATATGATAGTGACAACGTGGAACGCGTTCAGAGAGGATGCGAGGGCTAAACGTTTCGTATACGAAATCGAGGCGGTGAGGCTAGTGAGAATGAGAAGAAGGCGGCCGTGTCGATGAAAATTGATGCTTCCTATGAGCAATCGATGTGGCTGACCTGGTGAGGCAACGTAGCCCAACTGTGCTTTACTGTGCCTTACCATGTAAGAGGAACAGTCACAATGCTATGTGACAAGCTGCGTGAGTATGGTCCCGCCTAAGAGGCCGATGGCATTCATAGAAGCTATCGCGATGACCTCACAAATGCAGGATAGCCCTTATCGCCAGAGCATCTATAGCGATATTGTCAGCGTTATGTCGCAAATGTATCAGTCGGTCCTCGCGTGTCTTGTGGTTGCTGGCATCGATGATGACAACGATATCGTGAGATCTGGGTAGTAGCAACAGCAGAGATTGTGAATGACGATGCATCGATTAGCCATGGATTGGAAGGGGCGACAGTGCACCCAGGTGGCTTCGGCAACGTTGAAGCATGAAGAATTCGAGTGATCGAATTGAGAATCAGATTGCGGGAACAAATACATTGAAGGGGGATGGAAAAGGAGCGCCGGGCGGAAGAGAGTCCACTGCGTCTTCACACGTTGGAGTGGAGAATGCGGGGCAGGAACGAGTTGTTGTCGCACCATGATGCACAACAAAGTCGCTGGGGCGCGTCAGGAGCCCGACCTAGACATCGCATCGTCATCCAGACCGTCAAGCCCACCATACCCCAACCCCCACACATACGCACCGTTGTATCGGTTGTAATTCGACATCCACACGTGACGATAGTTCTTCATCGCATCGCTCAGGCGTTGGAGAAGTGCATCAGCCTTCTTCTGTTCCTCTTCCGATGCCCGCGGAAAGAACTTGGCTCGCAGTACGTGAAACCAGAAGGTTGTCTCGACCGTTGCCATCAAACCGAGACCGGCGTAGACGGTGTAGCGAACTGCTGGCTTGGCATCGCGGACCAGCTTGAAGAGGTTGAAGGAGGGAAGCGATGGGTTTTCGGCTTGTTGGGTTGGTCTTGGCGTTGAAGGGATGTAGTCTTTGGGGGAAGTTGCGGAGACGTGAAGGCGTCGGGTGTTGAGGAGTGTAGCTGACGGTGTATCGTGTAGGTGAAAAGAAGTCCGTATCGAAGAAGCGATGCGCATCGTCGTAGTCTTCGAAATCATTCGTGGAGCCATTGGATCCTGGGGGACAAGCTGAAGTGGTTCACGTGACGCGGGGATGACAAGATGAAAGAGCTGACTCGATATGACAATTCACAACCTACCTGAGACTCACCAGTGTGCAATCTTTATACTCACCTTCATCGCCTACTCATCTTCGCCTACTCACACAAGAGTGTGTCCAAGTCAGCGCGAAGTCATCGCGAGGCAGCCGCCAAGACAGTCGTGTTTGTTTTGGGCTTAAGATTGCGAGATATTGGCGTTCGCATGTGCAATCTTAGAATTTGCGCAGGGGTATCGAAAACGGTGCGTCCGAGCGTCGTTGACGTCGACGGCCTGGTGAGGGAAATTCGTTCACGATGCCTAAGGAAAGAAGTGAAGGATGCGCGCAAAGTGTAATATCACATGCGCGTGCGGATCCGAGTGAGGTGTATGTGTGGGCGAAACAGGGAATGGCGGAGTCGAAAAGGCGGTGGCAGGCTTGTGGGCGGGGAGTGTGAGCTGGCAGGGACAGGTGGTTGAGTGGAGCGTGGTCCGCCTGCCGGCATAGTCAGGAACAACAAATCAGCCCTCGACGCGCCCGGCTAGCGACCACCACGACGCTTCACTCCCTCGACGCTTGCTTTTCCTGCCACCGCTCTCTCCCTCCTATGTAGCTCCTACCTCCTCATGATTAATCCGAGCATGAGCGACACCATCCACCACCCTGCGACGCATTTTTAACTCACCACGCTGCTCCCGCCGGCTGCTCACGACTTGTTTACGCGAACGGAGGGGTCGTACACATGGACTCGGCCGGCCTTGGTGCCATGCCAGGGCCTCGCTGCTGTTGTGGGAGCCATGACTGCGCTTTCCTCGCCCACAACGGAAGACTCTTAGAAGGACTGGAGAGAGATGTCTCCAAGGCTGCACAGCTGGGCCAGGTACGTCGCTCACTCCCGCATGTCGGCTCTTACTACCGCGCATGCCGCTAACCTTTGCCCTGCAGGCCCTGCTCGTCCGCCATGAAGCCTACGTCGCCGACTCGGAGCGCGAGCGCAAGGAGATGATCAACACCATCGAAGGGCTCGAAAAGGACAAGATCGAGCTCGAAGCCAAGAATGCGCAGACCATCAAGGCGAACCGCGACCTCCTCGACCAGCTCGAGCAGCTCAACAACGCCGTCGCCGAGTCGGACGCCCACATCCGCGCGCTGGAGGACACGCTGCGCTCCACCGAAGACGAGATCGACCGCCTCAGCTCCCTGGCCGCACGCACGCAGCTGCTCGAGCGCCAGCTGATTGACCTCGAAAGAGAGCAGTCGCAGATTCAGAGCAGCCTAGACGCCAAGATCGTCGACGAGCGCACAGCCATACAGCGGTGGAAGGTAGCCGAGCGGACTATAGGAGATCTCCAGGACCAGATCGACCGCATCGAGAAGGAGTCCCGCGCCGAGCGTCAGCGCCACATGGAGGTCGTGGCTCGCATGGAGCGGAGGATGGTCGTCGAGGGCGAACTCCACACCGCTGCCGGCAGACTCAAGGCCAAAGCTGGGACTGACAAAGGCGGGCCCAACGTCGTCTCCCACTTTGTTAAGGACATTCTACTCGATAACGCGAACCTGCAACACGGCATACTGGAACTGCGCGAGCTACTAGGCAACTCCAACGAGGAAGTCGAACGCCTGCGAGACCAACTCAAGGTCCACCAACCTGTGTCGACGTCACCCCGCCCCGATGAGGACGTCACGAGTCCGTCGCTGCAGAAGGAACTGGAAATGGAACAAGAAGCGTCGCTACAGCAGGAACTGCACATACACCACCATTATCACGGCCCGAAGGTTACCAGGAACGTGCCCAAGCCACCGGCGCAGCGACGGCCCAAGAAGAAGCGCTTTTCACTCACCCCGACGCATTTCGACCCGCCTGCGACCCTCGACCGCTCGTCCACGGCTACGATACTGGAACACACTGCGGTCACTGTGCCTAACTCGCACAGATGGTCTCAGGCATCAACCCTCACGCCGGGCTCTTTCGCAGGGTCGCCAGTCTCGGACTCTCACCGCGGGTCCATGTACGACCGTGTCTTCAGCGAGGCCTATGACTCTTCCCGGCCCACCAGCCCTCCCGATTCCATCGACTTCCAGTCTCCCATGTTCGGGCCCGTCAAATCGAACGACTACAGCTCCGATCCGGATGCGTTGCCGCCGATGCTGCGAAGGTCGTCTGGCACTCTTGAGGTCGCCAAGGGCGGAAATAAGCATCTGCGACGCAAGTCTCGCGGCCTCATGCCACCGAGTCTGTCCACAATGCGCAGCTCAAGTACGCCGATCGCCCTCACTGCTAAGAGCAGTCCTGCGACGGCTGTTATATCTGCTGTTAGCCCGGCCAACTCCTTCTCAGATGCCAGCTTTACGCTCTCGCCCTACCTCCAGCCGGAACCTCAGGCTGCTATCCCAGAGGAAAGCGAAGACTCCTCGCTATCGACAGCCGAGCCATCGCTGATGACGTCCAACGGCGAATTCGAGCCCGACGACCTCGTCTCGCCCATGACCGCCATGCGCCCCGGATTACGCCGCCACGCTTCCCACGAATCCCTCATCTCGGTCTCCGGCATGGACATCCACACACTGCAGTCACGGCCCTCTCAACTCTTATACTCTAATGCAGCGCGATTCGCAACGCCCGGCAGTTCTGGCTCCGTCGGCCCCGAACTCACACCCTGGACCGCCACCGCGCACGGCACGCTCTCGAACAAGACATCGCAGAGCAGCATGGCCAACCGCGACTTCCTCTACTCCAGCATCGCGAATCAGAAACGCGGACCTCGGAAGAGCGACGGGCCCCAGCCCTCCAGCGGCCCCGGTCTTACAAAGAAGGTGGGCGGCTGGGTGTTTGGCAAATGGGGTTCATCGCCTGCTCCCGTCACTTCACCAACCGCTACCCGCGCGCCTTCGATCCTTAGCCAGGAAACGCAGTCCACGCAGGACACGCAGTCAAGCGAAGGCACCACGACCACAAATGCAGACGGCTCGAAGAAGAAGGACAAGCCCAAGCTGCGGCCTAGCGGTGTGAACCAGAACGGACCCATATGGGGCTTCTTCGACGAAGTCCCCGATGCGCCGGCCAAGGTCGTGGTGCAAGACTACGATGCGGATGCGCTTGGTGAGGCCTTGGCTGAGGCTTCATAGAAAGCGCGTGTGTATAAGAAGGCTCTTTACATATGGAAACATCTCTTACCATCTATCTCCTTGGTCTTTTTGGATTCCGATAGATTGCATCACTGGCGTTAGGGTTTCTTTTCTCCCCTTGGACCTTTTTGGATGTCGATACGTTTGACGAAGCGCATGAAGTGAGGAAGGCTTTCATTCCTTGTTTGGATACTGGATAGATGAGATACGAGCCGAAGATTGATACCCAATTTATGCGCCATGGCGACGTGGTCGGCTTGCTACTGGAGATGAGTTTCCCAAACCTTGAGTTTCCCAAATCACTTTCCTTTTCTAGCGTCCAGTCATCTTGTGATGCTTATATCCTTGTTATAGATCATTTGCCTTATCGAGGATCCATTATTCCAGCGGTGAGCGATGGACAGTTATGCTCTCGGATTTCTTATCGGTCGCGACATCGGTTACAGTAGTTTTCCCCTTCCATCAAGTCCCGTTATAATCCTTCTTAGCCGTTAAGCAAGGGGTGACCTTCTTTGGACGTTAAGCAAGGATGAGGTCGGCGACCACCTACATCACCGCGTCTTCCGTACTTGCGCGCATCCTTCACATCCTTCGCTCTGACAGCGCTCAGGTAAATCGGCATCGCAACCACTCGCGTCAACCAATCGCGATCTGCTTCTCTCAATGCAGTCATTCCCAAAATTGACATCGGTACCTATCCGCCCATGCCTTCCGCCCACGCCGCTGGCTACTCCCGCGGAACTTTGCTTCCGCAAGAACGATTTCAGGGGATCGTTCTCACCGTATCGCGTTGGGGAGCGAAGTGAGATGATGCCTCACGCGGAGGTGGTGGAGGTCTCACACACGATCTGCTCAACTCCCTTCAATCAATCGCGCTCTGCTTCTATCGAGAGGATTGTACCCACCGTATCGCATCGGGGAAAGAGGTAAGCTGACGCGGCGGTCAGTGAGTTTCGCCTCAAGTGTTCCTACTTCGCATGGAGGCGCGATCTGCCACAGCGGCCAAGGAACTGCATTGCAAGATGCGATCCTTCGCGCTATCAAAGTGCCTTGCACCGTCTCTCGGCCCCTCAAAGCGAGCACATGTTTGACCGCCTCGGGAGGTGGAGGGGAGGTGGTGAAAGTCTCGCACACTAGACTGTCCTGGGTATCATTCAGACCCAGCTTCGAGGACGGTCATTCCTGAAGGATGAATGGATTCGATCCCGGAGTAGATCGAGGATCGCTATATACGTGAGCTGAACAATGCTGGAGTCGCTAACTCTGCAGTCCAAGCACACTTCCTGGACTCCGCCTGTAAACAGAAACGATGACCCTTCTGATTGCCAACCTGGAAACATCAAGCGACGACGTATGTACGATCCATTTCTACGACACTAGGGCCAGCATGCGATGCTTCCCGACGAAAATCAACGGATACTTTGCTACTCAGGTCGACAGCATCCGTGGAGACGGGATCCTCGAGCATCCCCGGTACAAGAGAGCAGTAAGAAAGGGGCATGAAACGGCCAGGAGATTTGAACAGCTTATCGGATCTGTGAGCAACAAGAAGACCAAGATTATTGTCTCACCCAATGGCATTGTTGGAGGTTATCCTCAAAGCTATCACGATTGGGCCACAAAGAGAATCGCCTTCTTCGTCGAGACCAGATTCGACTTCCCGAATTCTCCGACACCGGCGAGCATCGTGTCCTCTGCACAATGGCTACACTTCGCTGAAACATCCTCGAAGGCTGCGCTCCAGGGTCTTTTGGCTTCTGGCTTGCGCAGTGTCACGATCCTATCGGGAATCTGTTTGTTCTCGGCCAAGGCCATGACCGCGGCTACCAAAGACGTGCCCATTCTCGAACTCCAAAATGGGCAGTGCAACGGAGCTACACTTTACGAGCTGGAATACATCGCCCGTAGTGCTACGGCGATTGCAGATCTTGCCATCGCATCCCGATCCCCGGCGGAGCGGACTGACCATCGCGATGGCGACAAAGCCCGCCAGCCGCCCCAGATCTGCTTGGACATTCCCAGTTTCCATTACTACCAGACCATCGACGATCTATTGCGGTCTGCTCGTTGTAGCTTCACCGAGGCTCTGCATTGGCTCCGTACTATAGAGACGCATCATCAGCAGATCTCGCATATGTTCCGTGGTTACCTCCACGTCGAGCTGCTACGCCGAGAACCGTCCATCAAGCCATGCGCCATCAGCGTCACCCCGCGTGGCGAGCGGATCTTTTCAAGCATCCGCGACTCGCTCATGAAGCGTACGCTTCCATCGGTGCAACAAGTCATCGACGATCTCCATGTCCACGAACCAGCCTGGACAAGGTTCATGCAATTCGTCCCCGACACGGAGAAGCCAAAGGATTTCAGATCACTGGGCCAGATGTTCTATGTCTACCAGGTAGTACGGCACGCCTTGGGTGAAGAGCCAACACAACCGGGCTTGTTGATTAGTGTCGAGGACAGCGCTGAACGCGGCGTATATTCTCGAGCGCAAAAGCTTCTCAAGAGAATACGAGAATCTACATGCGCGACGACGCCTGTACTACTAGAGACATATCTCTGTCCGCGGGTCTTCGTCGACAATAACGCGAACGGAGCTGAGCTGTATGCTCACGACCCGTATCCGGGGTCTGTCTACGACGCATACGACGCACGGAGTGATACGCTGATTCTGGGAAATTCAAGAACGCACCGCAAGCCGCACTATTCCAGTCGTCGAAGCGATGTCGCCCCGGAGACTGATCGGATGTTGTTAAAGCTGGAAAACTTGGAGGTCATCGAGAAATTGTATGGCGAGAGATCGGCTACGCTGCTGCGGGAACTAGGTGCAGAGGTAGGCCTTTTCGATGTGCCAATGCAGCCTTAGATAGGTTCGAGAACATCGGCTTTGAAGTTTTTAGTCTTGCTGCAAAAGGTATGGAAACACAGTTGACACACCTATCTACCTTTCTGCTTCTTTCTGCCGTTGTGTTGCACGCCGCTCGGCAACTCGGATTGCTTCGAACGGCGGTAAGTGGTTGAAGCTCGCGCTGACATGCAGCCACTCTTGGCGGACCGTCCCGAGCATTGCGCCACGACGTTGTTCCGAGTTTATTCAGTTGTTGTTGCAACGCTATATTCCACGAGGATGAACAAAGGTGCAGGGCTCTCGTGGATTGGTAAGTTGACAGCGGTGGCTAACTAGAGCTGTTCGTCCGAACTTCGGAATTGTCATCTCTATACTCGACCACGGCAGCTAAGAATAACTATGCGATAGATGCACAATACGTCGTCGCGGTGAGTTCTGGGTTGACGATAATGAATAATCACTTGCGAGTGTCCTACTTGCTGATGCGTGGCCTTGTAGCTATTATTACCTTTCTACAGCAGGGTACTGTAGGGCACAGCTGGGCAATGTCGCCACACGTCAGCCGCATCGAACATACCAAACTTCAGCGTGCGTCATGCCAAACGCAATAAATCCCTTATCAACATCGCATCTCAATACAACAATCTCTATTCCTCGCAGATACTCCTTGCCTAGACTGAGCACCTCACATTATTCCCGTCATGTCCGACTACATCGACGATTTCGATTTCTCTTCCCTCTCCATCGACGACATCTTCGACATCGCTTTCGGTCCGCCCAATGGTCCCGATAAATGTGATTCTCTGGGTGCACACTTCAATCTCGCCCCTAGTAGGTACAATACTGCATTATACGCATCTAGCCTAACTCCTAGAGGTTTAGATTCAGATCCAGATCCATCTTCAAGCGGCATGCCGTACGACCATTTCGACAACCCATTCGCCGCGCCTTTTCCCGTTGCGCAAACCATTCCACCGCTTCATACAGATGCAATGACAAACGAACACTTCATGGATGGTACCAAAACTTGGTCCTCCGCAACACTAGGCAATCAACGTTCGCATCGTGCATCCTCGCCCTGCGATACCGTCTTCGCGTAAGTGGTTCGATCTTGCGATGAGGCCTTACATTCAGTGTGACCCGCGACGCTCTCTTGCCGCGATACATGCGCGGTATCATAATACCTTGCAACGCAGGTAACGTTACCCCTATCATAGCATGATTCTGTTGCACACATGCTGACTTTACGTAGATAACAACAAGGATCGGCGCGCATACAACACAATACTATACCCAACGCAACAACACCTACCACATCATCTAGAACTTCGCTTTAGTTCCTACAGCATTCGTTTAACAAAAACAGAAGAGACAACAGCTTCTAAGATGTGCGAGCTAAATAGCGTTGCGTCAAGTCGCGGTGGGATTAAGTAGCTAGCATGTCTATCACATTGATACAAGTAGCTTCTTATCTTACCTTGACAATTCATTCTGTTGATATCTGAATTTGACCGCACAAGCCGGATGAATTCGGCTTCAGGCTCTCCGGCTAGCATGGCGACTGCTATCCACGCCACACGGCGTTTGAAATATCCTCTCATGACTGTGATATAGCCAGAGTGTTGCGTGGAGACTTTGCAATGCTATCTACTTATGCCGTGACCCGTTACTCCAAAGACAGCTTTCCAGAGACTAACTTCCTCCCAGGCCAAACTTCGTCTCTTCCAATAAAAGCATGACCTTCAACGCCTTCGATCCAATGTACACCGAGACCCGCCAATTCGATCTCGACCAGCCCCGCTACTTCGTCATCGACACTCACGCGGCACAACTCCCTCCCGCTGCCACGACAGCCAGAATTCAGCACCACAAAAACGTCACTCCTCCCGTAAGTGGCATGCGACGGTCTCGCAAACACGTCTGCAACATCGCTCCGTGCAACGGCGCGACCTTCGGTCGCGGTCCCGAATTGCGCAGACACCATGCCTCCAAGCACGATGTGGCGCGTTTTTGGTGTCCGATCGATGGATGCCATAGGAGCAAGATGGAAGGAGGTCGGGCTTTCGCGCGCAAGGACAAGATGGTTGATCATCTGATGAAGGTGCATGGTGATAGGGTTGGTTCTACGGCATGATGGAGATCTGATGTGTTCGTTGTGCTAGGTAGCTTTGGTATGCGCAAAGGATGTTTCTGTTCCAGTTTTCCGCAATGTTGACGACTTAGAAGAAAGGATACTATTACAAATAAGAAAATACGCTGGTATATTACTCTGTCGCCGTTTGCGAGCAGTGCGGCAATGCTAACCCACGTGCAATCATACCTGCCGCCTTCTGCGTTGAACAAACGATAGCGGTTTTGGGGTCTTCTAAGATCACCAAGTATTCCCGATATTTCCTTCGTGATGCATACTACAGGCTCCGTCACGTCTGACAGTGATGATGGCCCGTCGTCGCTCGTTTCCACCGGTACTCTCAGGCCGGAATATTCGTATACCCAGCATGTCTGATCATCCGACAAGCGGAAGCGCTCTTGCCTTGCGGCGTTCCACATCCACACATGTTCTTCGTCGTTTTGCATAGGTGTCTTTTGGGAAGCAATATTGAGCAAAGGCGATGCTTAACAAGACGACTGCATACCCCGCGCGTGAGCTGGCAGTCCCCGATGCGACGTGACGTAGGCGGCCGAGCCATGTCGAGTTATTCAACATTGCGCCCCGTACGAAGAAACTAAACAGGCCTGCAGCCCGCATAGAGAAGAAGGCATACAGGGTATCAGATCCAACGACAATGTATGTTCTCGGGCGGTCGGGCCTCTTTTAGATCGACGTAGAATCCTTGTTCTCTACATGACCATAACCGTGTAATTACCCTGATCATCTTCCTCTTGAAAGAAATCGCGGGCGACTGGCCTCCGATACGCGTTGAATTGGGCTTTGATCATATCGGCGTCAACTTCTTCATGGCCTCCGAAATACTTGGTCGCAGCGACAACGCCCGCTCTTCTATATACTCCCTCTTCGGCTCCGGGTGGCGCACACAGGAGGAGACACCACACATTAGCAACGTTGTCATTGTGCTTAGCCCAATACCAAACGCAACATGTTATCGGCACGATAACGGTTCTTTGCAGAAGAGATTGGTCATCTCTGGTAGGAGTGGTAAGGCGTTCGTCCCGAGCGGTTGTCGACGCGATCCTGCTTGGGTGCTCTCTGAAAGTCATGGCGAACCAGTGGTCTAGGTAGAAATCGAACTCGAAGCCGCTCTTGTTCAGCCCCACGAAAAGTGTAGCCAGACTGTTTTCGTCGCCTGGCGATGGAAAGGACCCATACGCGCTTAGGCAAATTATGAATGTCTCGCGAAGCCGCAGTCGTGAACTCCCTAGACATGGGATGATGTCGATGTTAGTGAGGTGAGTGAGTCTGTGACCCAAAAGTCCCCAAGCATTCCAGACTACGGGTTTATTCAGAGCTGCCCAGGACCAACTGGGTGTGTCATGCCATGCCGGCAAATATCGAGCGTCTTGTGGACTGTAAAGGAAGTCATATGGCTGTTGAAACAGTATGCCACGATGCATGTCGCTTGCCCAGAGTCCGTACATGCTATTGTCTTCAAGATGCTTCTCAAATTCTGCGGCGATACCGGCTAAAGCAGGAATCCGGTCCATAGCAAACGTAAGGCGTCGATCGGAATACACTGAGACAATCTCAAACCAGCTGTTGTAGATGGGCTCCTGCCACCATTTAGTTTCTTTGGGGTGTTATTCATACTTCGGTAAGGTGATTCGAACTCACTTTATGTTTTGGCATGTTATTAAGGTCGAAGTTCCAGCTAGTAACGGGTTGTTCTCGAAAGCGACTTTCGAAGTGAGTATTCCGCCAACCAAAGGGCCAAACCTCATTTGCGACCATCGATTTGCATTCCCAGTACACTTGGCTATCATCAAAGTGCACCGTTCGTTTTGCCTGTCGACGACATTGAGAAACTTCCTTCCGTGGTTCGTGAGGTTACTTACAAGTAGTTGCTCTTGCAGCGTCCACGCACGATTGAATACAGGGCCCTCTCTCATTACCTCCCATGGGAATGCACATGATAGATAATGAGACTTTTCAGACGAGCTCTGATTAGCCGCGCGACCGAGAGTGATAGCCACCGGGGACGGATTGATACGACGATTACTCAGTATGAAGCCTTCTTTGCCATTAGCAAAGCCAGAAGCGGAAATGTTGCAGGCAGCATGCTTGTATATTTTATGCATTGAAAGCGATTCCCTTTTCCAGTCGTCGGGGTCATCCTGCACAATGCAGAGGGAGTCAATCCAAATGTATTGGAAATTCAGCTTCACAGTAGCGAGAAAGGCGTCCTGGAAGGTCCTAGACAAGCTATCGATCGGAAGCGAGCACTCGTACGCGCAGAGGTTCGCATGCGTAGTTGTTAAAAACTCTTCTCCGCCCCAGCAATGAGAAAGGGTGAGATATGGCGTGCACCTGGGCAGTGAAGCGCCGCGACATATATTTGCCCTTAGCTTAGAGCTACCAGTTGACTGCACACATATAAGTCGTGTCGGCAACTCGGCAGGAGCTGCTAACGATTGGCATTCGACATGTTGCGAACAGCATTGGTTGATCCATCCTCTGATTAAGGAGAACGTTTCCTCTGATCTAATTGATGGATTCAGCTTCGTATTGAGGATTCCTGAATAGCGATCTGTCGTTGATTAGCTTTTGATGATAGATATTCGTAAAGAACACGAGTTCGATACCGGCAATAGCTGAGCTGAAGAGTGAAAATTCGCGCGAACTGTAGCACGCCCTGTGGTTTGCGTCGCCGATGATAGAGAGCCTTAACTCCCCTCTCTCGACTGGTTCAGTGGTCGACCAGGTGTACATTGTAGAGCGAAGTGGCCCGGTTGCATAGTGCTCCTTTGACTTCCTCTTTTCATGCGCTCTCCACATCCAACTACAGATGTAACAGCCTTCTGATACCCCTCTGTGGAACTCTTCCTTGTCAGCATGACTATCGTAACCCCATCCGCGCTGTTCATGTAGCCCCGCTGAAACGATCGCGAGGCACTTAGCACAGAAGTTGCTTCCAGCCATAACCGTTACTGGGATAGATCATATGCGACCGAGACCATGACCGAGCTGCTTGCAACGTGAGCAGCAGGAGGTGGATGTTTGATAGCGACTGCGTCTGAAGAATGGGCCGAGCCTGAGGACAAGAAGACCAGCGCAACGATCCGACTGGAGTTACACGGGAAATGACGCAGTATGTAGGTCGTGCCCGGTTCTGATGTATTGCGTTGTCGTGGGTGTAGGCTGGTTCGGGTAGGAAGGCGGGGCAAAGTCACCTGCGCTGATTGCGATAAGCAACGCCAACCTACCACCAGGCACACCTCATACAAGACAAAAGCTGAACAGGTCTGCAGACTACATGAATACAAGGATTTGCGACGTAGGTAATCTGAAGTCAATGTAGGCTCTTGGGTGTTCAGCTGCGTCTTTGGTCCAGGTGGTGGACTGTGGAGATGACGGGCAAAGAGCGGGGCAAAGCTGATGACGTACCTATGCTCAACGAGGCCATCGCGACAACCACGGCCACCGATGCGACAGGTCCCCTGCTGCATGAACTGCGTGCGAATTGCCAGAGTTCACTGAAAAAATCAACGGCACAGTCCTTTGGACGCGCATGAGAATGCTTCCGTGCTGTGCGCATTATGCGATGAACCTCAAACGCGCCTGCAGCGACCGACGCACATGGTATTGGTAGGCGCAGCGATTCCTGCTACATATCTGTGAAGGCCATATATCGCGACGTCCAAGATGAGAGATGTGCACAGAAGCTAGACAAGTGTTCGGTCCATTGAGAAGGGACTATATTGTGAATCTGTGGGAACAGGGCCTCATCGCGCTCTGGTCGCCCATGCGAGCGATTGTGATCATGGAACCCTCAGATCTTACTCACGATCGCTAATAGTGGCAGCTAAGCTACCCAATAGTCAGTAAGAATCGAGATCAACGAATCTCTTGATCCACACGTTCCCACAGTCAGGATAAACGTAGCAACTGCGAACGCTGTCGGCGCATCGCCACCTTCTGGTACCCGAGTAAGATCAATCACAGTCGCTGTCACCCAAGGTCTGAACTCAAGGTTGCCGACACAAAACTCGCCCTGATAAAAGGTCCAAGGCTGCTGGAACAGGACTCCTGCGATTTATCTCGACAAAGAAGAGTATAGTATGCTAGACTAAGTCGGCGGCCGTGGTATTCACAGATAACTCATCCGCATCGATATCTTCAGTCTGGGTGTCAATCCTCTCCTTGTTCATCTTTCCGGGTTCGATACCGTGCATATCGTCTGCAACGTATTCCACATCTATTCGCAAGCGCACATCGACTTGGTCAAGGATGTGGCCAGTTAATGTGGTGCATAAACGGCGAAGTGTAACCTTGATACAAGCCTGTGCTGATTCCAGGGGGATGATTATGCGATCTGCAAGGCTGCTCCCTTCTGATTCCAATCGCGACGTTGAGCCATCATCGCCTTGCACTTCCACGCCTAGCAGTCGAATATTCTTTATGGAATCGCCCAGTATAATTACGGGAGAGACTCTTGAAGAGCTACTGGACGTCCTTATCATCAAACCAAAGCCGTGGGACGCGGTGCTGGCCATTGTGAAGATGCTTTCAGGTTTCCACTCGTTCGGGACATGAACGTAATTGCTATCCCAAGATGATACCATGAATGAAGAACTGTGGAACTCGAAACAGGCAAGCGCCCGGTCGGGACCCATGTGCTCGACTGGAGAGAGGAAAACGTCGGATACTATGAGAGCTTTGGGATCAAAGGCATCACTATTGAGGCTCCTCATATCTACCATAATAGGGGCTGTGTTGAGGCGAGCGTAATTGGATGTCGGAAGCAGCTCGAGAACGATCCCAAAGAGGTGGAATTTGTATCCTGTCAGGGTCAAAGGCAAAAGTGCGACCAATCCGTCTTTTTTTCCACTTGGCTTCCTTGAATAGCGGTTGGTGGTCAATGGAAGATACTGGAGGCCCGGTTTGTATCCAGTCTGAGGCACCTTCAACTGCACACCGCTTTTGACCAACTTCAGGGAGGGGTCGTTGAGTGCGTTCCACTGTGCGTCAACGACGCTGCCCATCCGAGAATATTCGATGTAATCAGGAAGGCACGTTGGCTGTTTCGCACACTCCTTACATGGAGTTCTCCTACAGAACTGCCTGGCTGAGTACGCGAGCAATGGTGCATGCTCTGGAACACCAGGGCCTTCCGCATCAGTTTTATCGTGAGTAGCGAAGAGGAACAGCGTATAGTCAGGTTCGCTCTCAAAGACTACTTGCTGTAACCTGCGAAATGCCCGACGTCCCCCTTCGCCGTAAAGTAATGGCATGTTCGCATCGAAGAGACCGAGCAGACAATAAGCCATATCTTCGGACTTAGTGACCCGTCGATGCGCAGCCCATGACATTTTCTCTGCAGCGAGATATCTGTCTTTCTGAACTGCCCAGACATTCTGAAGAGCAGCAAGGGCGATCCCAGTGATAGTTGCGATTTCTTCGGCTCGCGATGCCTTGGAGCCGATGAACGTCCAGTCGGCTGCGTAGAATTCGACGCTACACGGTGCCAGTAGTTCCTGTAAGGTCCAACCGCGGGTAAACCACAAGCTCTCTTTGAATGCTACATCCAATCCAGCCTGTCCGTTGGAAACGTCACTCAGATAAGCGTAACAAAACTGAGCCTCTTGATACCACCGAAACATTGAGTTGATCGCCTCTTGAAGCTCCGCAGAGCTGGATTTGTCGATGCAGCAATTGTCTATCCAAATCCAATCGAATCCGTCCCTAAGCGCGAGTGCGCAGGTCCCCTGCAGTTTAGGAAACCCACGTTTGGCTCGGGCTGGGTTGCTGGTGTCGCTGATAGGGACCTTCACCACATCCTCGAAGAGAATTTCCTCGTCTTCCCACCGGTGTGAGAGGATAACGTACTCAGGTGTTTCACCAATGAACGTCGTGAGCGTCAGGGTATACGTGTTGAGGAGCCTCATGTTTGCGCACTCGTCGTACTGTGCCCAGATGGTCAGGCACGACTACGGTTTTTTTCCGTGATGCAAGGCTGAAAGACTCTCTAAGTATAAGCGGCTAGAGAGTAGTGGGAGACATGTGGGATCACGGCGGTCGCCTCAAACGTGCCAGAGTTGACATCATGCTCCAGGTCGTGCCACATGCATGCATGCGGGGTAAGATAAGGTGAAGCCTGCGCTCCGACTCGTGACTGTGCAAATCATCGATGCATACGTAGGTCTATGCCTACGGTGCTCTCAAGCTGCGGTGATGGAGTGGTGATGATAATGTGACAAAATGTGTAGACTTCTCGCCGTGGCAACTCGCAGTGAACGCGTTCGGGGAACAGCGCGCAAGATTGACGCGCTAATCTCTCACGTGACCTGCCCCAGCCTCTCCAATTCCACCTTAGTCTAGTCCTAGGTGCTGCCTCGACTGCGTAATTAACTGCGACAAGCCACAGCGTCGCTGCACGAATATTGTCATGACTTTAGCAATGCGTATCAAGAAGAGACTTCGATGACGCCTGGAGATGCGCAGCGGCGAGCGACGCGAACTGCCCAGGCTGCCTCAGGTTTTCCCCGCCTACCAATACTCACCGGCCGCGTTTCACAGCCTCAATGTGCCTGCGATACAGACACAAGACCTGAGCATGCGTCCACAAGCGGAACTTTGTGAATGCACGGATGACGTGGCGCAATTCTGGCCCCCAATTGATGCAGACAAAGCTCCGCCTCGATGCAGAGCCGCGGCCCCTTCGGAAAATCGAAGGCTCGCTTCCTTCATCCCGTCTTATTCACGACAACGCTCTCTGGCCCCTTAGCATCAACGCGTTGCTCGCCAGCTTCTCAAGAGCCAACATCTTGTCCTGGCTCTGACATTGGGCACGCTACGCACATTTGCATCAATGGCCAACAACGGCGTCAACGCAGTCGAGATGGCGACTATCGCCGGGGCTCCAAAAGCTACCAAAACATCCGTTGCTGCAACTTCGAGAACGGTCACACCAAGCCCAAACATGCTGAAGAACGAAGAGCCGCCGATTGGATCGTGGCTCTGTGCTAATGGTAGATGATGTTTTGTCCAAGTGCCATTTGCAGGTGTCGTTAATTTCGAGCAGGCAAATATCGCGACTATATCGAGGCCTTGAGCGGGTCCAATCCTGGCCTGAAGAAGGCCGATCCAAACAACAAGGATGAGCCACTGAAATATGGCAACGCGCTCGTCGCGCTTTTAGACGCTCCTCCTACTGGGGCATCTGGTTTCACAACCACTGAATTCAGAGGCGAGAAAGAGCTTGTTAAGCACTTTGAATCCGCGGGGCACAACCACAACCGTCGGCGCATTTATATCATGGAGGGTCTGGCACCTGATTTTGTCGCAGCCGTCGGCGGTCACTTTTTCATGGATCCTTCGTTCTTCCAGCGGCAAGAGAGGACATGTGTCTGGAGTAACGACTTTACACCAGTGAGCGATGCGTTGCCCCAACCTAGCTTGCTTGACCCACGGCAAGCTTTCCAGCTCCAGTATTGCGAGTTGCGACAGTTCAACAAGGCGCTCGAGAACCGCTATTTCTTCTGCGAGCGAACGCGACGGCATGTGGGCATGACAGCATCCCGTCAGAAGGAGAACAGTACGATCGGAATACTACGTCGCAAAGTCGGGTGGTGGTCTCGCCAAACCGAGAATGGCGGCTGGGATGGTACGTCAATTTCACACTCTCGATCCTGGGACCATTCTCTGAAAGCATATTGCCGCCTTAGAAGCCCGATACCAGTCCCGGAGACCAAAGTAGTAAGGGAAGGTCTGATAGACATTAGCTGATTTACGCAGTGGTCATATTGTGTGATCCCCAGCTGCTTCATCTAAGCCCTCCGCCCAAAGAAGTCGATCCCGACGACAACACACTTCGTCCAATCGCCAATGTACGCGACGAACTTCAAAACACGCCGTTTCAGGAAGGCTATGTTGACTTCATTCCGCCTGTCCCTCATCATCAAATACATAGCAAGACACAACATCCGCATACGTCAATGCTGCGCGACCTCCTCCACTACTACCAGCAACACTCTGATCTGTTCTCCGAAGACGAGTGGGCTACGCCCAATACATCAGCAATCTTCCTCAAGAAGATAGTCGCTGCGCACTACCTCCAGCTTGTCGATTACATCAAAGCAATGCTGCCTTCATTGGAGCTTCGTCTTACTACCGCATGGGTTGAAGAGCAGGGTCAATGGAAGAGCTTACAGACTATTTCACGTCGGTGCGGCAACTATCGCGACGATCTTGAAGATGCATTACTCAGTCTCGACTATTCGCTAGATGGGCAGATCAACAAGTCCGTCAGGTTGCATGCGCACACGTGGAAAGACTGCGAGAAAGACTTCCAATACGTCTACTTCCGTCTCAAGATCCTTAAAGAAAGGGCCGATAATCTGATCCAAGCCATGACTGGGCTGGCATCGATCGCGGGTAATCGTCAAAACTTGGAGGAGGCCAAGCGCGTGAAACGACTCAACCTTCTCGCCCTGCTGTTCATTCCCTTGGCATATACGAGCAGCTTGTTCAGTATGCAAGACAATTACGCACCGGTAAGATCACCATGAACATATTGTCAGTGAACGATTACTAACTTTTCATGCTCGGTCTCAGAACCGAAGTGAATTCTGGGTCTATTGGGTCAGCGCTATCGGGGTTGTCGCATTCACCGCCGTCATCACCTGGATCCTGGACAATGCTCTGAACGACGAAGCGCAGTGGACGTGGAAACCGATCACCTTCCTCAAATTCTGGGGCGTTAACGAGCAACAACCCCAACCTGGAAAAGTGAAGAGAAAGATGACTAATCTCTACCGGCTATGATCGTGTTCACAGGGCTGTCTGCACTACCTGGCACGGCTTCAATACTTTCACCTCTGCAGATTGATTGTAATGTCTCGCTAAAATCGAGCTGCGTCCATGGGAAAGCTTCCATTGTCAAAGCACTTGGTGGGTGCTAGGCGCACTTTCGCGCTATTTCCCTTCCGTTCTCAGATCAGATGCATACGTTTGTTGTAGAATCCCTAGCCTTTCATCCTTCTTTCTTATTTTAATCTTACACCATATTGATACCTGACTAACAACGTCGTCATGAACGAAGTCTCGAGACCACCTGCTCGCCTCTGCTGCATGTGCCACCGTAAGGCTACATGCATGTGCACGACATGCAAATGCAGCTATTATTGCTCGACAGAGTGTCTGCAGGACGACAAATCCGTTCATCAACTACTCTGCAGGGCTTATCGAAATTACAAGACACAGTTCCCTCCTGAACCTGGACTGTTCAAGGCCATCTTCTTCAACGCCAGAAAGGCCGCGCCCGAATGGGTGTGGGTAAGGATGACGCCTCAGTCCGGCGATGAGGGCTTTGCTCTGCAATACTATTTAATGCCAGATGACCAGATTAAGGGACTCGTCAGCTGCGGGAACTCATCCTACAACTGCGTTTTGAAACGCTCGCACGATACTATCCACATGCTGAGCTGCCTTGAAGCCTGCCCAGCTTTACCGGATCAACTATGCTTGACCGGCGTCCCAAACCAGAGCATGAGGAATCTTGCGCCCGAGCTACTGCAATGCTGCAAAGGCAACATACTCTTCGTCGGCCATCGCGCACATCTCGACATGACCAGTTTCCGGCATATCATTGACATGATGCACATGGAGTACGACAAATCACTCCGCCAACTTGGAGACAAAACGAAGGGCTACATCCCTGGCGTCCGCATCAACTGCATCGGTGATCGGCTAATCAGTGATCGTCCATCACTCGAGACTTGCAAAGTCACCGACGGCTTCTACGAAAAAGACGAGAATCTCCTCATGTGGATCGCGTCCAAACTCGGTATCGATCTTTTCGCTCGCACTATACCCCCAGCGCTACCCTGGAGAAACCGTAGCGGTGGCTACAAAGGCTTGAATCATGCTTGGAACTTCGGCTTCGCACAGCTCAACCCTTCTGAGTGGGCGGCTAGCCTGGGTAGTGTGTGCGTCGCGAGAAAAGACAAGAGGCCATTGCTTGTCGCTCACATTGCGGCTCTGATGGCATATCTATACTCCATCGGTAGTGGGCCAGTTCAAAAGATTCTAGACAGCAAGGAGCCGTGGAACCTGGCCTCTAAGTTCGACGACGCTTTCGAGATGCACAATGACGTGTTACTTCAAACAGCTTCCAAAGAGGGTTTCGAGCGGTTTTGGACGAAGTGGATGGAAGAAGAAGGGCGATGGAAGTATGGGGATGTCCCCCCACCATATGCAGTCTAGTGCGCGAATAAATTCATCGCGCCACGAAGCTTCCAAATTGCGTCTAGAAGCAGAACCAGTGTATTTGAGAAATAAGATGTTTGTCGTTGCAGGATGCGAAAGAATCCGGCGTCCAGGTCCGTCGGCCTGGTGCGAATGGTGTTCCGGTAAATGTGGCTGCACTAGAACTTCGCCCATAGTGTTCTGCCGCTCTACCTAATTAACCAATATGCATAGGGCTCACTAGCGCAACGCTGGCTTGATACATATAATATAGCGATGTGCATCGTGAGCAACGGCAGTATCGTGAGAACATCATACCACGATGCATCTCCTCTCCATATTCCCCTTCCTAGGACTCGCCCTCGCAACCCCATTGCATCCACCTGCACCTCCACCTCCACCTCCACCTTCACATGCACCCGCACCTGCACCACCTCTTTCTCCTCTCCGTCCCCACCCCCACGCTCCCAAGTCTAACATCAAATGCCCCCTAATCTTCGACGGCCGCATCACCAAAAACCTAACCCTCGAATCCTTCAACACACCCGCCGGCTCCACACCCTACAACCCCGACTACGTAAAAGGCGAGAACCGCACCTGGTCCTCCATTCTCCTCTTCCCCAAGACCACACCTCCATCTCGCTTCGACAACCCGCTCCGGCACAAACCAGTCGAAGTAACAATCGACTCCTGCTCCCTCTTCCGCGCAGGCGAGAACCTGCAAACGGGGTTCCGCCGCGCAGGCCTCATGTTCAAAGACGACCAGAATGATGCCGGGGCTGATGCATCGGATAAGGGGGTTGTAACGTTCCATTGGAGCATCCGGCAGGATGAACACAGGCCGCTTAATCTGAGCCATGAGTATATGAATGTGTGGCATGAGAAGGGTGATTACAGCGGTAACCAATTCATGTTTGTGGGTGGTGTTGTGTTGGTCGGTGATGGCGGGACTGGTGTAGATAAGAAGAAAGAGAGGGAGATGTGGAAGGTGCAGAATGCGAAGAATGAGTTTGTGTACGAGACGAGGGTACTGAGGGGGGAGTGGCAGAATTTTGGGGTGCAGCTGGATTATGACAAGGAGTAAGTGGCGTTCTTTCTGTTTCGTGCGATGAGGTTTGGAAGGGGATAAGGGCGCTGACGAGATGGTTAGTACGATCAAGGTTTATTACTCTGCGGGCGATAAGCCGTTGAAGGCGGTTACGAGGGCTACGCCTAATAGTAATGCTGGTGGTGGGCAGTTGCAGATTGGTATTGCGAAGAAGCCGACTGAGACTGAGACGGTGGTGTTTGATGGGTACCAAGAGCACATTCCACTTCGCGGTGAAGGGCAGATATACGGCGGCATCTTTGTGGAAGACAGTTCAAGTGGATGTGTTAGCCTTTGAGTCCAGTTGAGGAAAGTTAGATGAATGCGCACGTGTGGAAAAGATAGCTTGCAGATGCGTAGAATGTATAGTCAAACATGTCTCATCAATTATTCGTCATGACTAACATAGCCCATACCTACACGATCTAGCCCTATGTTCTAGGTCCCTAGATTATGTAAGGTGAAGTAACATAACCATACTTCTCTATACCACCGTTTCGCAGGAAGTCGAGGAAAAAGTCCTTGAAGCCCTGCTGCGACGCACGAGACAGCAATTGCTGCGAACTAGCCTGGTAATTCTGGTTCATGAGCGATCGCAAATACTCGATTGGGACAAGTGCATCGTCGGGCAGATGGGAATGTGGTCCTGCGGGTAGGTTGCGCAATTGCGCTATGGTGTAGCCCTCGCGTGCACAATACTCAGATAATGCGTCCACGTGTGCGCAATGCAATGGCTTCTTATCCTTCCGAGCGATCACGATTGAGCCTATAAGCGGCCACCACTGCGCTGGGTTGAGCCTCTGTGCGAATTCATTCTGTGCATAGCGTTGTGCAAATTCTCCAAGATGATGGCGGTTCCGCCATGGTAGAGCCTCTGGAATCTGTCTTGCCTCGAGTGGAATGCCGATTTTGTCGCCTACAGGAAGATTGAAAGGCCGGTATATGTTGGAGAAGTTGCTATACAAGTTGACCTGCTCGAACTGGGGGCGATCGCTGATAAGTAAATCACCTCCACAGCTCACACGAACACCCTTGATAGGACCTGTCGCATTCTTCTCTTTCATGTACTGGGCGTAGTAGTAATCGTCGCGCAGATCATCGATGATGTGTCGAAACGACATCATGTCAAGGTGATATCCGGGCCCATACATTACGAAAGGGCCATGCATAGCGTCTGGCAACTCCTGATCAATTAATGCGAAGCTCTGGTTTGGACCTCCTACATATTTCAGCCCATCGTTCCCGATTGGACCAAGATGAACTACCGATGCGATGGGTTCGTGTGGTCGCTTGAGTACTCGGTTGTTGTCAGAAAAGTGAATTGCCCCTCCTGCTGAGTTCAGAGGCATGGCTGGTAGACCTGGTTCGGCCAGGAAATCCATGAAGGTACCATTGGGACCGGTGGACGGTTCGACGCTCAACCAGGTAAACACAGGCCTTTCTCCGTTCACGGGGAAACAGATCGCGCGGAAATGATGTGGAGAAGGGGCCGAACTTGGGTCGAAATCATTATATGAGGCGCATAGGAGACTATGAGTTGGCCAATCGTCCTGTCGACAGATGTTCGAGCAGTATCGGCTGCAGTGGCATGTGGGACAGACTATTGTTCCGGGTCTAGGACACATCGAACAAAGTGGTGAGCTTGATGAAGCTTGAGTGTTGGATGAGTTCGCCATTAAGATGAGTCGAAGTCGCTGTAAGTGGAGATAGAGAGAAGAGAGAAAAGATGAATGCGCGTAGACTATTTGTAGACTTCGGAGGTATCAAGCGACACAAACAACAGAACGCACGAGACGTGTCGCGAGACAGGAGGCGCGCACCTAGATGTTGCTGCTGTGCATCTGACTGTAGCATGGGAAGGCGTGAAAGCTCTTGAGAGGAAACGGGATTTGGGCATGATCTTCGATGAGAGTAGAAATAAAGGTATCGTGATTTGGTATATACAGAAGAGGACGTTGAAAAGGAAACCATTACCAGCATTAAGCAACTCAATGCACCATGCTCTTACCGATCTCACTCTCCCAGTTATTCGCCCTCTCGAAACCATTCGAGTGGCTCTGGTAGTCCATCATTGCCTGCATGACCTCATCTCTTGACGTGACGACAAAGGGTCCGTATTGTACGATGGGCTGGTCAAGCGGCAGACCAGCGACGAGAATAAACCTGGATGGCTTGTCGGCACCCTCCTCCACAGATGCCTCGATGCTATCGCCGTTGCTCTCGAAAACGACGTTGTGGTATTGTTCGATGGGCCGCGATACGCCGTCGGACGAGAAGATAGTGGTGCCGTTGAGGAGGTATGCGAAGGCATTCCAGCCCTTTGGTAGGGGCTGCTTGACTTTGCCGCCGGGCTGGACTGTGAAGTCGAGCAGCCAGACGGGTGTGTATGCCAGTTCCTTCAGACTCTCGGTGCCGTACGCTTGTCCAGAGATGACCTTGACGTGCACCTTGCCGTTGTCTGCGGTCGTCTCGGGGATCTCCTTCGCTCGTAGGTCGCGGTAGCGGGGTTCGCATGACTTCAGTTCTTTGGGCAAATCGACCCAGAGTTGCATTCCGACGTTGGGCGCGCCGTCCTCGTTTTGGCGCGGCATCTCGGCGTGAACGATGCCGCGACCGGCGGTCATGAATTGCAGGTCGCCCTGCTCGATGGTGCCCTTGTTTCCGGCGAAGTCTTCGTGGTCGACGGCGCCGGAGAGGAGGTATGTGATGGTTTCTTGGCCTGTATTACAAAGTCAGTACGGTGATCATAGGCGTCCCTTGTGCGCTCAACTACGTACCTCGGTGTGGGTGGTCAGGGAAGCCTGCGCCTGGTGGAATGGCAAAGTGGTCGAGCATGAGGAAGGGAGAGAAGTTGCGAAGTTTGGGGGTGCCAACACTCCTCCTCACTTTCGCTCCTGCGCCTTCAGATTGCTCGACAGCAAGGAACGACTTTGCGATCTTGCGGGGCGCATCGGTGGTGAACTTCTCGTCGGGGATGACGGGCAGTCCGCGGAACATGGTCGACATATCTTCGGTGGCGTTGTAGAAGGGCTTGGTAGTCTTTGCGAGGGATGTGACGTGTCTCAGTGACTGTGTAAGTCTCGAGAGCATGTACTCGTTGTTGTATACGGCAAGTGCAATTGCGATGATGGCGATGAAGAGGGAGGAAAGCGTCTTCATGGGTCGGGCGGGGGCGCTTTATGCAAAACGCGACTAGGGTGACGAGAATGTTCGAGCGAGGCTTCGGGGCGGTCTGGTGTGGGTGCCATCGTGAGCTTGCTTGGTTGGTAAAGGTTTAACACTCCGGCGCGTGTTAACCTGGGGCTTGGCGGAGAATGCGCTGCTTATGTCGAGCATGACCAAGCAACACTAATGCGAAGGTGGGGCGGTCGACGGAAGGTGGAGCTTCCGTTGGCCAATCGGACAAGACGTCATGACGGAAGACATTCCGTCATCTCTCGCACCTCAACACCCAGCATTCCTTTGAGTCTACTCATCGCGTCGCATTGCTATCCCTTTCTATTATTTTCCTGCTCCCCGAACTGGAAGTCGGTGAACGATGTGCAGACACGTCGACGATGTGCTCCCACACCCGACATCTGGCACCGTTGCGTATCACGGTATTCCGGTGACATCTGGCAACGGCGGGTTCAAGAAGCCTCTGTCTTGTATCAGCTTTCGTATTCTCTGGAATTCGTAAATCGCAGTCTATTTTGACATGATGTACCTCTTCTTCCTTCGCTCTCATATCGAGCGTCTGGGCTCTTCGGCCCGCTTCCTATGGAGCTTCTGGTACGTGCAAACGCTCGTACCCTGCAAACACCTGCAAGTATTTCCTTAGAAAGTCGCAATGTTACACGAAACTCAACTTCGTAAGTTGCAAAGGGCGTTTTACCACTCATCTAGTCGCTCGCGCACATTCCGACACTGTTCCTAGACGCGCAAACTCTTACAGCTTCCATGACAAATTCCAAGTTCAAAGCGACGGACATACGCAGATATCTCATCGTCAAGGCTCAGCACGAGGATTGTGACGAGGATCTTGAAGAGAAACAGGACTCCAGTGTATCTCAGACATCTACTGTGGCCTATGGTCAAGAGTCCTTCGAATTCTTCAGGATAAGAGTCGCCGAGCTTTGCGCCACTCTCTTTCCCAGAGCAACCTGTCGAATCGAGCGTCTGCGCGGTGGAGGTTATAATCGAATCACAGCTATCACTGTCACGCCTTTACCTCCTCGCGCTTTTACTATCCCTTGGATACATTCATTCCTGACCAGTGACGAAGACTATGTCAAAGCTTACACGCCAAAGCACCACATACTCAGGAGCGCACGAAGGGAGCCTTCGAGCGATGACTTAAGACATCAGGTATGATCTGGCTACTCTGACTTTCGCGCGCATCAGTTTCGGCATTGTCGTACCTCCCATCATACATCTCGATGAACACACGCGTAATCCTTTGTCGCGGACCTATACCATTCAGAACCGTCTTCCCGGCCAGAATCTCAATAAGATATGGCTCGGACTTACGATCGAGCAGAAGATAAGCACAATGCACATTGTTGTTCGTGTCATGAAGAGATTGCATAAGATTCAGGGACCCAAGGCAGGTATCATTGCCCGACTGAGAGTTTTACCACTTTCTCGCGGCGAAGTCATCCCGGAGATTTGTGCCTTCAGAACTACCAAGGGCCCGGTATCAGCATTTGCAGGACCTGTGGACCGCCCCGCTGAGGCTATGACTACCCGTCAATTCTTGCTACACCAGAGTCGTCGATGGCAAAGATTGGAGCAAGATCAGGAGGACCGCGATGAGGTTATATGGGATTGTTTCGATGTCATCACCACATCCCTTCACAACATGGGCTTTATTCCGGATAGCGACCGATTCTACTTCTGCCATCTGGACCTCTATCCGCGGAACATGCTCGTAGAGATTGAGGATGACTCATCGCTCTCGCTTACCGGATTACTGGACTGGGATGCCCAGTTCGCGCACTTTTGCCCCAAGTTCGTCGCTTATCGTGCTCCGTTCTGGCTATGGGTATGGGGCGGCCACGAATACGATGAAATGATATCTGCCGATGAGCCAACGAATGCTGATCACCGGCGATTGAAGAGCTTGTGGGAAGAAGAGGCGAGTGACGAGTGGAAGCGGTACGCCTACGAACCGGAGTATATGATCGCGAGGAGAATGTTCGCTCTGCTCCGAGACGGTATTCGTCATGATGGAGATGAGGTGGAAGCCAGGTCTATTGTCGATGACTGGCAGGTGCTTTATCCCGATCAGAGGCTCGCCACCGCATACGCGAGTGACGAGAGCGATGGTGCCGAGGCAAGTATGGACGTTGGGGACCAAGATGAAGGCATATACACATTGGCTCAACAAGACCTTGAGCTCGACGATGTGCGGGACGAGGATGACGGGGCTATCGACTCGCATGACTAAGGGCTGCAATACGATATGGTGGTGGTTGAAGAAGACATGCGATATGTCAGTCTGCACTCAATAGCATATCTTGATCTTGGCAGAATACCTCTTGTTGTGCATGATGCATAGCGTAGATAATGTGTCGCATGACCAATCACAAGCTACCAGCAAGAGTGGGGTGAAGGGCTTCGCAATCCCACTTGCCCCATCTTCGACAACATAACCGCTGTTATCGATGGCGCAACACTCGTGAGGGGTAACCGACATACTGAGATATGATAATGACGGAAAGCGGAAGTGACGATCAATCGTGGTATAATTAAAGGCGACACGTCTCGTCAGCTCGCTGCTATTTTCTATAAGCCACACCCAACGTGACCAGGTACCTAGGTATAATCACATTCCAACCACTTGGTCACTTCAATCACACTCTCCACCTTGATACCGCACTGAACTTGACCGAGAAAGCCCACCATGCCAAACGCCGGTCAAGCGCCTCCCATCCTAGACTTCTCAAGTACGTTTACCCGCTAAACAGCCTTAGCAGTCGCAACCTTGCTGACGAGGCCAAGAGTTCTACCAAAACGACCCAGCATCCAAGAAACAGCTCGTAGACGAAGTGCGAAACTGTTGCCTGCATAATGGGTTCTTCCAGATCACAGGTCATAACGTGCCGATCGAGCTGCAGAACCGGATGATGGACTGGAACAAAAAGTTCTTCGATCTACCGCTGGAAGAGAAGAACAAGGTGAACAAAGGTATGTTCAGCCATACCATTAAGCAACGTCGTCTAGACACAATAGCTCATCCACACCTCCATCTAGACACAACCAACACCTGGAACCGCGGCTACGAGCTCCTCAAATCGCAAATCCTCGAAGCCGGCACCTCCCCCGAACTAAAAGAAGGCTTCTACATCGGCGACGAAATCCCCAAAACACACCCCTACTTCCTCAACAAGAAACTCAACTCGGGACCAAACATGTGGCCGTCCGCCGCCTCCCTCCCAAATGTCCAAGACTTCAAAGAAACATCCTTGGAATACTACGCCGCCGTCGTCACCCTCGCAAAAGACATCTTAAAAGTCCTCGCTCTCACACTCGATTTGGAAGAAACCTACTTCAACGCCTTCGCCACAGGCGCAGTAGCAACAATGCGCCTCCTGCACTACCCGCCCCAACCCCGCTCGAGCCCCACGCACCTCACCCGCGGCATAGGCGCACACACAGATTTCGGCTGCATAACCATACTCCTGCAAGACACCGTCTCCGGGCTGCAAGTCTACGACCACGCCACGAAAGAATGGCTCGATGTAACCCCCACCCCCGGTGCTTTCGTCATCAACCTGGGTAACCTGATGATGCGGTGGAGTAACGACCGGTATGTGAGTAATCTGCATCGTGTTATCAATGTGAGTGGAAGGGAGAGGTATAGTATTCCGGTGTTTTTTAGCGGGAATCCGGAGTATGTGGTGGGTTGTTTGCCGAATTGTAGGGGGGGGGGGGGGGGGGGAGGGGGAAGGTGGTTGAGGTTG